>JAHMML010000002.1:3145083-3174847 GCA_020341155.1 Eciton burchellii
GGGGATGGGGGAGGAGGGGCGGCGGCGGTCCGGTCTGGTTTTACGACGCGAAACCCGAGGCCCCTGCCGCCGTCTCTCTCGGAATTGAAAGGCGCGCGGGCATGCGGCGCGCTCGCGATAACTCGGCATAACTCGATTTTTTAATCGCGATCAGTCGCGGTGCGTGTTCGCGGCCCTAAACAAACTTTTCTAAACGTGCCGCGCGCTTTGGCGCACGGCGCTCGTGCTTCAATGGAGCCCATTAAAGCGGAAAGCCCATCGCCGAGCCGACGATTTTCCGTGAATTTCCGCTAAAGCTTCCCGCCTCGCGCGGAAATCGTCTATCGACGCGTCTATCTATCGCGTGAAATTTCCGATATCACGCCTCGAGGTCTTGAGCGGCGAGAGCCGGATCGGAAACGCGGGATAAACGCAAAGAAGCGTGGAAATGGAGAACTCTGCAGTTCCAGTCATCGATTTCCAGCCGCCAGAATGCCGCGCGAGTTTGAATCTCGCGCCGCGCGTGCGCGCTACGGTGTACGCGCCGTGTTACCGCAACGATGCGTAATCATATGCGCGCAACGTATCGTCGTATTTATATCGCGCGCCTAATTACGTTCCTGCACAGGCGAATCGGCCGAACGACGTGATCGGCTACGCGACTCTCCGGGCGATCCGTAAACGCCGCCCGTTCCCTCGCCGCCCCTCGTCCTCGGGAGGCGCACGCAGCCGCGACGCCCGATGGCATACGGAATCGATCCTGAGAATCGAACTTCCGGCGGTAACTCCTTCCGGCACGGCGCGGTATCAAAGAGGACGCTCAGACGGGTCATCGCAGTGTCATCGCAGAGATCGTGGATCTCTATAATTATCCGATAAGGTCGCAGAGATTCCCAGAGATCTCCTTTCGTCGCCCATGTTATTCGGCAAAATTAAAACGCGCTGTTTTCGCGAGGTTTCTACCTTTTTCTTTTTTATAGCTTATACCTTCCTCGCATCTGCTGTTGTCGCGCTCGAAACGCGCGAGCGATCGAGGAAGAGAGCGGATTCGACGATGACGAACGGATGGAATATGTAATCTTTGCGATCAGCGAGCACATAGTCGTTCCTCGCTTCGCCGGTCGCCCTCTCTTTATCTTCGTCCGTTCTTCTGCCGAGCGTGCGGCTTCCTCGAGTGCTCTTTATCGCCGCTAATTTTCCTCCCCGTCCTGCTCTCGTTCCTTCGCCGAAATGAGAGCCGAGGGTATCAATGGCTGTTAATTTATCGTCACCGTTCGCTTGATGGCAACGTCCGGCTTCGCACCGCGTGTTGACTCAAAGTTGCCCGCGGCTCGTGCATTCGCAGTTGGAAATCTTCCGCGTCTTTTCGCTCGCGAAGCGAAACGGGATTCCGCTTCGATCGCTGCGAGCATTCGCTTCGCTAATCGAAATGTGATGACACCAATCTGAGATATCAGTCGAATATCGTGTCGCAATTAACGTTTAGCAATTATATATATATATATATACATGTACTTTTTTTATCTCGTTTTCCATCATCGATTCAGTTGTCGTACGATCATCACTTGTCGTACGGACAACTGATAGCGCGAACACGCTTGAATGAGAAAAACTCGGCTCTGAAAAATGTTGCCAAGTCCGCTGCACTTAGCTACTTATCAATCAATCTTTGCATAATCTCACCGCGTGAACTTTTATGCCCCGCTCGCTCTCAATTTTCTCCATCTTTTCGCTTTCGTATTGCATTCTTTCTCTCTCAATCTCTCCGAGCATTCCGCGCTATTCATATCGATACCATTCGTCGTTCCGATGGTGTCGCGTACGAGGCGTAGCGAAAAGACGAGAGGAAGGCGGGCTGAGGGAACGCGTCGTCCAGCCGAGGCGGGAGATTGGATGAGATGGAAGAAAGTGCAATAGGGAGAGAGAGAGAGAGAGAGAGGCGAAACAGAAGGCAAAGGAACGGCCGAAGGAGAGTGAAAGAGTTCGTAGAACGAGAACGAAAGGACGCAGGATGGTGGAACGTGGCGAGCGGGCCCGTCACGAGGGGAGAAGCGGTGGCTCGCGGTCCGTGCATCCGTGCCGCGGGAGAGGAGAGGGGTATCTGCCCGCGTCTTCGGTCCGTCTTCGCGCTTTCCTTCATCCTTCGTGGCCGAGCTTCGGCTGTTTTCATGGCCGTCATTTAGTAGGTTCGTTCACCCCTGGGTGCAGGGCCGCGCGCGCGCGCGCGCGCGCGGGAGCAAGAACGCGGGGAGAGAGAAAAAGAGAGACCAACTGCGAGAGGGACGAGGACGGAGGACGAGGAGGCGGAGGAGGGTTAGTAGGAACGCGCGGCAGAGAGAAGGAAGAAGAGGAGGAGGAGGAGGAGGAAGAGTACGAACGGGGAAGAGGGGCCAGACGGCACGTACGGCTCGCCGACGACTGAAGCGACGAGCGCGGGCGAGGGGATTCCGCAGATCCCTGTGCCTGTGCGTGAGGGGGTGCCGGGAGGAACTCCCGAGAACGCGAGAAGGGTCGACAAGGTGGATGAAAGGGAAGAGGGAGAAAGGGAGAAAGAGAGAGAAAAGTGCTGCCGTGCTGCTGGTATTGGTGACGGTTAGCAGTGGTGGTAGCGATGCCGGTGGTGGTGGAAACGAACAAGCAGGCGGGCAGGCCGGCTGGATGATGCGAGGGGGACCGGGACAGAGGAGGAGGAGGAGGAGGGKGAGYGGGGGGRGGGGRGGGGGGACGACTCGGACGGAGGAAAGGGAACGAGCGGCGAGAGGGTCAGGAAGGGACTAAGGGAAAAAGAGTTCAGGCAGGTCTGGGATCGGACGAGGGTGAATGCGTGACGGTGTGTATCGTAAGCGCTCTTCAGCGCCGGGGAAGGCTTGCCTTCTACCTACCTGGTTTTGCCTTGCCTTTGCCTTCCTTGTAAACCTGCCAGCCAGCCAGCCAGCCAGCCAGCCAGCCAGCCAGCCAGCCGGCCGGACAGCCGGCCGCGTGTAGGTACACTCTTCATTGCGCCCTTCCTCTCCCCTTCTTTTCCTCCTTTTCCTATACGTACGTAGGAAAGAGGAGAGGAGAACAGAAAGAGAAAGAGAGAGAGAGAGAGAGAGAGAGAGAGAGAGAGAGAGAGAGAGAGCAACAGCGAGCATGGAAGTGAGCGAGTGAGAGCACCGGCTTAGTTTGCCTGACTGCGGCCTGTACGAGGCTGGCTATCTGACGCGGGGTCGTGGCCAGGCCTAAATTTAGGCGTCCGCCGGAAGTACGCGTACAGGACGAGGTTCCGACGTGCACCGGCCGCTCGATCACGCGGCGAGATAAGCCATGCCTGGAGAAGGATATCACTCTACAGGGCTGTAGGAGCAACGAGGAAATCATCGGCGACGTTATTCGGACGTTATTGGCGTTGGCCAAGCATCCAGTTACGCGCGACCACCGCGATCTCGTGATCTCTGTCTGTGATTTAGGGGGATGAGAGAATGCTCGAATCTCCGGTCATCCGCTGTCGCTGCGTCATTTGGGAATTTTTCTGTACACGAGTACAGCTCGTGCGGAGATTTTCAAGGGAATCCTGAACAACATTCCAAATCGATCAAATCCCATTTTTAATATTATTACTATTAATTTAAGAGAGAGAGTGTATGTGTGTGTGTGTGTGTGGGTGTGTGTATGTGTGTATATACTAGATTGTAATAGATGAAATGAAGAAAATCGTGTAAAAATGAAATGAAAAGGTAAAATTTGTAAAGTAGATTTAAGAAGGGGGAAAAGAACGAACAGACGACTCTACGTACATTTTCTTGTGGAAAAATAATGCAAGTTTCTAAAGACGTCGTCGTCGTCGTCTTTTTCTTCTTCTTCTTCTTCTTTGAGAATTAAAGAAAAAGCTACACTTTCCCTTTGTATCTTTTATTTTCCCTTGCCTATGTGCTTTGGATCGCTTGTAATAATAGCTTAATATTCCTCTCTGCGTAATGATGTAAATATCTTATCAGATACGCGACATGTCAGTGCCGCGTATGAAAATACGACGTTGTAAACGGTATAATTCCCAATCGATCAAACGTACTCAAAGTCTTTATGAAATACTTCAACTTTGAAGACTGCACAACAGCTTGGATCCTTTTCGCTGCGTCCGTCGGCGCGGAGCCGTTTGCGGTCGACGGATTTAATACGCATCATAAATTTTCAGCACTGTTTCGGTGGCCGCAGGTTGTTATTAGCGCGGAAACTCCTTCCTTCGCGGGCGTTAAATCCGTCGTAACCAGAAACTTCTGCCTGGGTCTGCTCCTTGCGGGATCGCGTGAACCACTCGCGGATCATCAATAGAAAACGAATAACGAAGAACTTGATGCGACTTGACGCGAGACGAAAACATCGCATCGATCGAAATGCTCTTAACGCTTTTCGATTTAAACGCTACCGTCCCAAAATCTCATTGCGCTCGTTAAATTATCGGTTCGGAGCGTAAGCCGCTCGCTCGCTCGCACTATAAATATTTAGTCACTCTCTGTCGCACGTTAAGCGACCATGTAGATCTTTAGCAATAGATCTTTACACCAAGAGGATCGAATCGGATCGGTTTGTGCGACGAGACGACGCACGCTCGCCGTAACGTCCTGTAATTAGATTTCTCAAAAGATTTTCGAGTCGCCCACCGGGCAAGTCCACGTGATTTAATTAACCGCGAAGCTCCCGGAAAGCCGCCGCCGGAAAATGCTCCTCGTATGGGTTCTTTTTTAAACATTCCATAAAAACTATTTTAATTCCGCGAGAACCCTTTCTCGCCTGGGAGGACCTGTGGCCGTTGCGAAATATTACGCGACCCGCGCGTATAACGAGCGGACGGCCGCCTCGCTCGCTCGCTCCTGCGCTCGCTCGTCCGCCTTTGCTCGCGCGCATCCGGAAAGACGGTAACAAAAGTTTCCCCTTTTTAAGAGCGGAGCGCGTAATAAGATATTTAATATCCCCCGGGTATAATTCGCCATAAAACAACGCGCGCCTTATCTCTCTCTCTCTTTCTCTCTCTCTCTCTCTCTCTCTCTCTCTCTCTCTCTCTCTCTCTGTCTCTCTCTCTCCCCCGCCCCTCCCCGACCGCCCGTTTTTTATTCGCGACCGAGCACCGACGGACGCGATTCGTGTAACTATAAAAACGTCGCGCTTTCGCCACGACGGCGCGTTCCTCGATGCGAGAGAGAGAGAGAGAGAGAGAGAGGGAGAGAGGGAGCGCGACGCTGTTACAAGGGTGGAGACTCCGGGGGCGGTGTACACGGGGGCGCGAGACAAGGAGCGTGTCTGTTTCGAAGCAGGATTTACTACTGTTACTATACTGTTACCGCTACAAGCGCGCTCCTTGTTACGGGCAACTTTTGTAAGAGTCCGCGTGGAAGATGCGGTGTCGCGTTTCGAGGGTTGCACCGGCGCGAAGTGACGCGACGCCGAAAGGCGACGCCCAGCCGCTCGCTTTATTAGTTCCTCGCTGCATTCTCCGGAGATGGATTTGCGCGTGTATCAACGTGACTTAACATCCGGTTACGCATCTCGCGGGAATTTTTGAGACACTCGCGTTTCCGAGGATCAGCTTGTGATGAAGGCGCCTCCGATTTGAACTTGATGAAAGTCATCAAGCTTCGGCATGACGGACTCGCGATGAGTGGCTGCAAGGATGAGGAATAGCCATGTCTTTTAAATAAGAATATTTACTAACCGATCTGCTCATGCAATTCTTAGGCGGTCAGTCGTGAGTCAGTATCGTCACTATATTTCATACGAGGTATGATAACAATGCGATACCGTATCGGAGTTGTGCGAGTTTTACGGGAAGCCCTTAGTGGCACCACTACGAAGCCACATCCGAACGTAAGACTCGGTATTCTTGCTGTTCCGTTGCACGCAACGGAAACATCCATCGATGTTCTGCATCGATGTTTCATAATTACTTATCACGCGCGCACACGCAAATACATATCTCTCTCTATCAGAAAAGGGCTACGATCGGAGATTCGTCCTTGATGCGTCCCTTGATTCGGTCGCTCGTTCGATTTGGCCGCTGCTTCGGGACACGCATACGGAAAACGCAAACTTTTCCCACTATTACACCGTCGTTTCGCTAGTTTCGGAACATCCGATAATAATGTTGCCCTAATTCGCCCTCGCCGCTCAAACAGCGGCGGCAGGGCCGCTTGCAGCAAGCTGGGTTAGCGCTAACCCCGGTTAACTAAATTTACCATCTCCCCGCTATAACATAATACAGGCCGCACAATCCAGAAAGGGACAACGAATTGCTGTAACGCGGAGTTGGTTAACCCCGCCAGCCGCTCTGTCCTGGCCATAGACACGCCGCGCGCGTTTACAAGGGTTTTACACGTCACTGTGGCTCTGCCTGTTAACGGACGGGCAAATAATTCTGATGCCGGGAATCAAGTTTCAGCTGGCAAGACGATCGCGCGCTAGTCGCAAAGTCACGAATTCCGCGTAACGGATTTTCCGAATTCTCCTTCTTGCCTTGAGTTATGTTCGCAGGCAAGTCACTGTAATTATCACAACACCTTCTTGTGTCATGACTCTCACGTCGCCTATCAGGCGGGGCTGTGATATTTGGACCTTGAGGAGATTTCGAGGAGATTCATCTGCGAGACTCCCTCGTGTTGCCTGTGTAATCTAAAACACGCGCGATTGTCCGGTCATTGAAAGAAGCGTGGTCTTCGGCGAACATTCGACTCTTGATTAACAAGGATGACAATTACGGAGCAGCAGGCTAAATCATCTCGCCGGATGTAAGTCGTGCTGCGTAATTAGAATCCACGGAACGCGCGACTCGTAGATTTCATCTGCATTTCGTACGCGATATCCCAATGCCGCAAATATCATACTAATCGCATTATCGTAACGGCCGCGATTCAATTTCCTGCCACTGCGCAATGACTTAGACCTCTTTCTGTGTTCTTGTGGCGCGCACGCCGTTACATTCCGATGCGAACGCATTCGCGTCTCGCAATGTGTCTCTGTACGTCTGTCTGCATTAGAGAGCAGCACGGCAATAAACTTGGACCGGGCGCCGTTATTATTATGATTATTATCGCATCGACTTAATGCGATTGCGTGGAGAGCGTTAGATCTGATCCATTGTAATTTACCTCGCTCGTAACGGATGTCCAACGTCGGATCTGCTGAACTTTCTTTTCGTAAATTATCCGTGTAAATTATGATCACTGTCATTAGGATCGATCATTAGGATCGAGAAATGTCCGACTCGACATCGAACGTGATACAATGATTATTGCAATGAGTCACAATTTGGCAAAGATAAAAGAATTGTTAAAGGTGTTAAAAGTTAAAAACAAAGAGAGAAAGAGAGAGAATTATTGTTATTATTATGTAACAAAAATCGACATATCTATAATATATTTTACATTTACATGTTATTTTGGCTAATCTTGAGAGTATCTCCGAATGTCAGTCTTTAAAATTTCAAATCCGGGCACAAGTTGTGTTCATTCAGTAAATTCGGTCGTTTGTTCGACGATTTCCTCAAAGATAGACGTGACGGTAACACACGCTCGCAATTTTTGATAACACTTGTGCCGGGCGAATTCCATACAGAGAGAGAGAGAGAGAGAGAGGTCAATAAATTGATGCAATAAATTAATCGGATTAAATCAAGTCAATTGTCAATTGCTAACATGACTTTCTCCCTGAATTGAATTGAACGGCTCTAATTATTTCCTTTTCATTCGGACGAAGCTTTCCGAAAATGATAATGTAACATATTCTGCGCGTTCAAATTCTGCAGATCAATGCAATTTCATTTCACAACGGGGAGAATACCGCGCATCATGTCGAAAGTATCAATGAAAAGCGACGTTGATCATCTCCCATCTTAATTGAATCATGAAATCTCAGCGCCAATTGTGTCCCTGCATGGTCCAACATTCCCTACGTACGAGTACTTTGCCTCTGTGTTCTCTCTCTCTCTCTCTCTCTCTCTCTCTGTCTGGATGTGTACGTGTGACACGTGGCGCATACTAGTCGCATTGTTGTCGCCGAGTACGATCCTTCCACCGCTTAAACGAAATACTTACGGCTTAATATGCATGTAATCCGAGCACGCCGCAGTTCCTACTTTAAACAGCGTACGTTAAAACGAAAATAAAAGAATCGCATTACGTGCTAGCCTAATTTTCTTTTTGATATGTGCAATCCCCTGCGTTAAGATACACAAAATTTTCTGTAAATCAGATACAACGCCGAAATCATGAACAAAATGGTCCTCATCTGGATAAATTATCTTCGCTTTCGACGAGAAATCAGTCACGGGTATCGGCCAGGAATTAATGTTCCGCTTATCTGGATTTTTTTTAACAAAGGAGATGTTAATTAAAAAATAATTCCTATCGCGTTACGCATGTACGTACGTACGTACCGTATTCCTTCCCTCCCTCTCTCTCTCTCTCTCTCTCTCTCTTTCTGCGGTTCCCTTACGGATTATTCAACAGAAAAAAATCGAGTTACAAGATACGAGTCTCCTGCTTTCTCCCTTTCTTTTTTCTTCTCCTCTCTTCCCTTCCTTTTTTTTTTTTTAAAGAAAAATTCTCCTCACATGCCGAGTGCATCGGCATTTTCTCCAGGATGCTTTTACGTCGCTAAGGGCGGCGCCATAAGCGATGTAAAACTGCTCGCGCAGAAATTCAATTTTACGTTCAACTTTAAGAAAAACGGGCTCAACCGTCGTCGCTCGGGGAGCGCCTCGTAAAACGCGAATATCGCGGCCAATTATGCGCGCCGGTTAAATCGCCGGAATCGATATTAAAAAATAATTACAGCCGGCGCGCGCTGGCGAGACTGTTAGTGCCGGGCGTTAGGGATTAGTATCGATTATCGATTTACGAGAGGCGGATGCGATTCGCGTGCGCGCCCGCCCGGCACCGCGCGTTACAAAGCGCGCCGCGGATACGTGAATGGCGCGCGCGCGCGCGCGCGCACACGCGGTTATGCATGCCGTGTAACGGGCAACACGGAAACGTCAACGCGCGGCGTGCATCGGGCATAAAATCGGCATAGCGCGGCGCTCCCTTGTCTTTTTTTTTCTCTCCCCCGCCCGGCCCCGCCCCCTACCCCCTACCCCCGTGCGGCAGCCGGTCGCCAAAATGCACTTCGGTTCTTCGGGTTTACGGATGTTCGCGAACGTGCCGCGCGTATCTATCGCGAATCATCGCATTTGAATATATCCGAACACGCGCCAGCCGGTGGTGAATCTCGATTATCGGGCACGACATTTCACGATTCGTGCTAATTAACTAGATTACTCGGAAAATTTGCATCGACAGCAAACAGGTAGGATTATATTGCCGTCCGGTGTGCGTCCCGTGCGTGTGTCTTACGTTAATGCGAGCGATCGAGAGAATTTTGGCATTTCAGTCTTCCCTCTTTCTTTTTCTTTCTTATTTAAATATCGGGGTAATCGAAATGTTCTCTTTGTTCGAAATGTATAAACGCGAGCTTTCGGACTACGACAAGAGACCGAGAACCGAGAAAGCGTTGACTTTCAAGACAGCGAAACATGATTGATCATTCATAATTCACATGCTAGAGCTAGAGCAAGGCGGCAGTTGTGTAACATTGTTAAGGAGTTAGTGGTCGGGCGCGATGAGGGCTCGAGGGGAGGGAAAGAAGGCGACGATAAGATCGGGGATTCGCAGAACGACGCGGTCGAGTGGCGGAGCACTATAGTGCCCGGCGAACGCCTCAAAAACGAGGGGGAAGAAAGGAAAGAAGGGAGTGAGCAAATGCGGGGGGGGGGAGGGGGGAAGAGGAAGGACGAGAAGATCATAGAAACCGAAGAAGAGGAAGAAACCGAAGAGCCACTTTGCCTTTATCTGCTCGATTCGCGTCACCTCGCGAGAAACACCGACAGAAAATCACCTCGCTGTCCCTCCCCCAAGTCGATGGGGTGGCCGGGTGACGGAGGGTGCGCCGGCGGCCGGCCGGTTTGGGCGAGGGGTGGCGGGTGCGCCGCTTCGCGATGCGAAGCGGAGCGATGCCGCCACTGCCGTCGCCGTCGCCGTCGCCGCTGCCATCGACGACGACATTTGGAACAGATAATGGCGCGAATACGCCGCGGGGGTGAACGAACCGCGGGTCGGACTGGGTTCAGTTGGGTCGGCTTGGGTTGGGTTGGTATCACATCAGCTATCGATCTTATAACGCCGTGCGGCCCCCGTTGTCTCCTCGTTCCAGTGTCGCGCGCTGTCTCTCTTTCTCTCTCTCTCTCCCTCCCTCTCTTTTTCTCCCCCCCCCCTCCCTTTCTCCCGTTCTCTCTCCGTTTCTCTTTCTCTATCTTTCTATCTTCTTGCTCACACTATCGCCTTTCCCTCGTCCTCCGGCAACCCTCCCGCATCCGTCGTCACCCTCGCATTCTCTCTCTGTCTATTTTTTCCCTCACTTCCCCCTCCCCCACTCTCTCTCTCTCTCTCTCTCTCTCTCTCTCTCTCTCTCTCTTTCTCTCTTTCTCTTCTTTCTCTAGTACTGTCCCCTGTGTTCCACGTGCGGAGAGGGCATCGGAGGGCGCGTGTCACCTTCTCGCTTCTTCTCTCGCCATTGCCTCCACCTGTGTCTCTGGCCTCTTCGCGTGCTTCCTGTCTCCATTTCGCTCTTACTTTCTCGCTAGCGCGTCTTCTTCGCACGCGCGATGCTCCTTCCGCGATGCCTCTCTCTTTATCTTTTTTCTCCCTTTCAGCCCAAGTGTCTCTACGTGCGGCGCGCTGCGACCCTCGAATGTTCCCTTTTTTTCTCCTCGCAACCGCCGCGCGTCGATCTCCCCCGCTCGCTCTTCTTATTTATCAAGCGCGACGCATACGCGTAGCGCGTGCCCGCGGACGTTAATTTTCCGGGGAATTATTTCGCCGAGGGAAAAACTTGAGCGTCGCGATTCCTACGACACTCCCTCGCGGCGAGGGCGAAGATTATGACAGGATAGGATGGAGGAGGAGCGGGAGAGGGAGGAGGGAGAACGCGAGACGAGATTACCACGAAGGGTCCATGACCTACATGCGTGAGATATCATCACGCCGGCGGTCTTGAATTTTCCTCGCTTTTCCCGCGAGGGTGCTGGCGAGGGCGCTTTCCCGTCCCGCGCATCCTTAGCGCCCTACGTCCTTTCGGATTTATGTAGAATTTATCCGCTTGTTGGGATTATGAGGTAGACGAGTCGCTCTTCAAGATAATTAAAGTCATCACTTTCAGGAGATGACACATGAAACAAGAGCGTACCGTCTCGCGTGAACGAGGCTTGAAATAATTTCGCCGATCCGTTACTCATCATTAACATTCCCGTCCATTTATCCGTCCTATGTCCCGCCATTATCGCATTATCGGATCGAGCAGCGTGGTGCGGCGCGAGCTGCGTGTGTCAAGTCTTCTTGTAAAATTTTCTGAAAATTCATTAACCGCACCATGGGAAATTGCATCGGCCGTGTTCAAATACACGCGCATACGTGTGTATTTCAGCGGCGCGGTAATAGCCGGAAGATCGATACGAGAAGGCGTAAATGTTATCGGGGCCAACTTGTAACGGTAAATAATAAATTACCGCCGGCAAATTGTCATTAAATATTAATTACTGGAAATATGTTATTACAATTTAGGCTGCAGGGCTCTCTATCGTATGATTACAAACTCAATTAACCGCCCGCCTAATTTTCCTCGCGACGCTGTTTTTATCGTTAAACGGACGTTTCGGCGGAATTTCCTCATCTCGCTGATCCGCCGAGTCGAACGTCGGAGCTTCTCTCGGAGTTTCTAGAAAGCTAAGCCGCTCCGCTCGTTTGAACGGGCCATCCAGAATCGAGATCGAGATCGCGCGCATGCGCGCGCTTCTTTCTCGAATCCTCGAGCTCCGTTGCAGCATCGCGCTTGATCGGCTGAGATATCGCGCCTCGTTGTCCGCGACTGTGACAAAGGCCCCCTCGAACTTATTTCTGCGAGTGGCGGACGATTCCTCGAGATCGAAATATCCGGATGATGTACACCGTCCGTTCTCGCCCGCAAACAGATACAGATTCCGCTCGTCGTCGCAGAACGGGATCGCGGACATGGATTTCTCCTTGCTTGAATTACTTCTCCTTGCTACGACTACGACTACGGCTACGACCACGACCGGACTGATGATCGATCCCGATTAAGAGCGTTCGTCTGACAAGAATGCGGCAAGTTTTTCAAGAATTGGCGGCTCGAGCGTCGCTCGCATTCGCCGACTTGCGGATTCGCCCCTCTCCGCGATGGCTTTGCCGCACTTTACGCGCGCTCCGGAATCCTGGGCGTCACTTGAAAATTAATTCGCGTCGCGCGAAGGTCCAGGTCCAGGAAATCTCCGAGCCGTTTCATGGCGCGGGCGAGACATTGGAAAATTTTTACGAACGATTAATGTCATATTTAACGGACGGATGGACAACGAAACGTACGGATTCTCTCTCTCTCTCTCTCTCTTTCTCTCTCTCTGTGGCAACGTCCACTTTTGCGAATATGAAAATATGCGTTTTTATCTTCTCCCCTCCAAAAAAAGGAAAAGAAAGAAAAAAAGGAAAGATCAGTTCTGTTTTTATTGCAGACGGGAATTTACGAAAAATGTGTCGGAGCTCGGTGAATATAAAAAAAAGTCTAATGAAGAGATATTTTCAACGTTTAAAGATACGGTAATAACTTTTATTCGGTGTTATGAAGTTTTATCTCTTCTCTATTTTATTTGCAGTATTGTAACAGCGTTGCTGTTAATAAGTCAACAATATTAAACGCGCGATAACGAAAGGTCAACAGGTTCATTTGACCTATCTTGAAATCATTTCTACATATCTTGGCTCGCATAGCTGAGGGAGATATCGTCGTCCGCCGAAAAAAGTTGGACAATTGTTGGCAAGAGTCAACAGATCTGGAAAATCTAGGAAAATGCGAGATTTTCTGGAAGGCCGGCTTCTTCTTGCTTGGCCAATCAGGCCAACCGTTCAATAGCTACAGCAAATGAGTTAAATATGGCGAACGGATAGATCGATACATTACATTTGCATCACATGGATACACGATGCAGCCAGTGCAGTGTATTCTTTATACCGTCATGAAAACGGAGCGGTTCTACCGACGAATTCGCGACGTTCGTCCTCAAAGGCTTAATTGGTTCGTTTCCCCCGTCAAAAGGTTCGCGTTGGTTGGTAATCGCTGACCTGATTCGCGGTCGGCCGTAGAACAAAACCGGTCGACAAACGGACGACAAAACGCGCGCGATGTTGAGCGACACGTTCGAGACTAAACTAAACTAAACGTTTCGCTCGCTCTGCCCTTCCCTTACCTTCTCTCTCTCTCTCTCTCTCTCTCTCTCTCTCTTGCTCTCGTTCTCTGATCTCTTAATCCGGTCGCGGGAGTCGATGGCGGTCGGAGGCCGGAAGTCAGTTTCTCGGTAGACAGCGGCAGCCTCCGCTCTTCTGTTATAGCGGCGGAGTGCAGCTGCCGGCGCGCGTGGCATATATACGAAGCCGGAGAGAAGCTGGAGACGTGCCGATCAGACCTGTCAGGTTATTGTCTCGGGTTTTAATGGAACATCACGAGCCGCCTCCACCGCCACCATCGTCGCCGCCTCCGCCAGCCGCCGCGCGAAATATCGCGGGACTGAACTGAACTGAATTAAATGCCGGCGCGCGTTTTGCATCGAGACCCTCCTCGCCGTCATCGTCGTCGTCATCTTCGTCATCCTCGTCATCGCCATGGCCGCGCACGTCGCGTGGTCTTGCAGGCCGGTGCATAATGGAGATAGGCCTCCCCGTCGGGGATGTAGATGGTACACTTGAATTCCGGGAGAATGGAGGAAATAACGCGAGGCTAGGGAGCGCGCGGGGGGGGGGGGGGGGGGGGGGGGGAGAGCAGGGGGAGAGCAGGGGGAGGGGCGGGCGGGGCGGACGACAAGAAGGACGGGGAAGTTCGCTGAGTGAACGGCGATCAGGAGGTTGGGCGGGGAAGGAGGGTTGACGGAAACGGTGCCGGTGGTGTGAAGAGCGAGCACCGGCGAGCGAGAAGGTTGACGAGGGGAACGAGAGGGAGACCAGAAACGACGATGAATAATTGAGAAGTGAGCAATTTAGGCGAGCCGGCGAGCCGCCCCATTACCGACACCCTGTGGGTAATTCCCTATCCTTCTCCCGCGTGTTTTCTCTCTTCGTCGGTTTTACTCTCGACGGAGAGCAAGGGCCGAGATCTCGTCGCCGAAAACGCGCGGGATTTCCAGGGCGCCGAGTCGGCGTGCGAATAATTAAAAGCCGTTACACCGGTAATCGCGTTAAGACGAGCCCGCGTTTAATTAACTCGCCGGCAGCGGCGGCGGCGGCGGCGGCTCGTTTTCCGCGGCGTGTCGGCGTGTCGAGAGACACGCGGCCTCGTTGCAGTGTCAATGTCGCGCCTCGGAATATTCCGTTGAGCGGCACGGCGATTCTTTGAGGACTCTGGCAAGTGGCTTTGATGCAGCACCGCGAGTGCCACGCTCTCGTCCTTCAGACGATGATTCAAAGTTAACGGATGGGGAACACGTTTCTTCTTCTTCTGTCTCTGACAAATACTCGTCAAATTTTTCGACATCTAATCCGCGGATCTCCTGATCTCCAGTCTGGAGATCCAGCTGTTGCGCTCCATTTGCCGAGATGATGCCGCGATCTACAGACATTCATCCCCTTCCGTCTCCACTGTCTTCCTAGCGTTCACGCCTGGCACAGTAATATGTTTTCTTCTCCTTTCCCTAATCCACTTTGAATTGAAAATATTATAAATGCATTATGCACGCACCACCCCGAACCACAAATTAAATGCGAACGCAACGAGTCACGGCGAACAACAGCGAATCAACTGGGCATACGAACAATATGGCCATTTCTACGTCACAGGACGCCGCGGTTGAGTCCTCTTTTTTCTCCCCTCCCCGCCCCTGCCCTCATACACCTCATTTGCAAACTTCGTGGCCCCTGCGTTTAACGCGCCGATGCAGTTTTAATCCGGCGGGAAGCTGGCCCGCTTTTCTCTCTCTCTCTCTCTCTCCCTCTTTTTTCTTTTTTTCTTTTTTCCTTTTTCTTTCTTTTTTTTTTACGCGTCCGGTTCATTGGCAGTATCGAAATCCGCGCACCGCGCGTGCGGCATTAATTGGCCATTTCCGATATGTATATACATTTCCATTTCGGCAGCGATGGGGTTTCATCGATCGTCAAGTGCGCGTAACACAAAATAAACGCTTGTCAATCAATGGGCCCGGCGGAGAGAGAGAGAGAGAGAGAGAGAGAGAGAGAGAGAGAGAGAGAGAGAGAGAGAGAGAGAGAGAGAGAAATGAAAAGAGAAAGGGAGAGGAAACGAGAAGTGGAGCTACCGGGCGGCGTGGGAGGTCTTGGGATGCTAGAGTAGAGGTGAAGCAGAGAGGGAGGGAGAAGGCGGGGGGGGGGGGGGGGGGGAGCGGGAGAGCGGGAGGGCGGCAGAGGGAGAGAACAGATGGAACGAGAGGGAGAGTGAGACCGGAATTGCCAGAGAACAACTGCGGACACGTGCCACGTACGATTCAACTCTCGCGGATTACGCACGCCGCGGCGTGGAACGTTTTGATAAAGCGCGCCTCCCGCAGCGGGAACGCAGCTTTCATGGTCTCGTTAATATCTCCCCGCGCATCAGGCGATACAGGTAATAAGACTTATGCTTATATAGCCACCTCGCGGTGCAGATTAATAGACGCTAATTATTTGTGCTACCGTAAGGAGGGAGGCTCGAATAGCAATTTTATAGTGCGCGCAGCCCGGCGTGGGCTGGAAAAGAGATCTCGCAAAATATGACGCTAATTACTTTAGCGCGTGCTCTCGCTTTCCGCCCTCCCTCTCTCCCTCTTTCTTCCTCCCTTCTCCAAGGAATCCCGCGAGGAATCTCTAATTTCAGAAATTCGTATCGAATTTCATTCGAATCGAATCCGTGTATCCGTCAGAGAGAATCCGATCGCGCGCGTCGATCCGAGGAGCCTTCTTACATAGTTTACTTGAAGAAACGATTATTGCATCGAATCGTCCACGATAACGTGATGGAGCAAACGGCCTCGTTATCATTATCGCGCGATCGTTCATTCCCGCAAAGGGCATCCTTCGAGACGGTCGGCGGCATCGCCCAAAGCGACGCGCAATCAGCGCAGCGCAGCGATTCGAATTTACTCACGCTCTGCTTATCGCGCGGAGTTCATCTAACCACTCCGCTCATTGCCTATAAAAAGATAGCAAAAAGCCGCGGAAAAAAAGTAACGAGCCTGTGTGTGCGTGCGCGTGCGTGCGCATCGCAAAAAGGAGACGTTGCGCGCGGCGCGTTGCTGCGGACGCGGGAGCGAGCGAGAGAAAAAGAATGAGAGAGAAAAAAAAGAGAGAGTGAGAGAGAGAGGCGGCCCGCGGTTCACACCTGTTCGCACGCGTGTGTCCGTGTGTTTACATATCGATAGACACATGCGCGTGCATGTGTCGAGGCCTGCCACGAGAGGGATATTTTTTCGAGTAGCCACTCGACGAGAGAGAGAGAGAGAGAGAGAGAGAGAGAGAGAAAGAGAGAGAGAGAGAGGGAGACGCATCTCGATCGTGGAAGCGTGCTGCCCGGCCACCGGAAGTTGTCGCGCGCTGCCCATCTCGCGAGCGTGTGAGGAAAGGGGGAAAAGAGTTAAAGAGTAGAAGCGAAGGGCCGGAGCGTAGGCAGGCAGGCAGCCGGCGAGGGAGGACGCGCGGCACGGCGCGGCGGCGCGAGAGGGAGAGCGAAAAGAGCGGCAGCGGGTGCTCTCGGACGCGCTTTTAAATATAGTCGCGCGCACACCGAGCTACCGGACCCGGCGTGTAGACGCGAGCGAGCAAGCGCGGACGCGCGCGCGCGCGCGCACGCGGGTGCACGCAAACAGCGTGTTATCAAAGGATTGGAAGCCAGGCGAAGCGCCTCTGCATGAAATTTTGCGTGCATTATAAATGCGCGCGCGAAGCCTCGCAGGCGGAAGGGAGAGCGGCGCGCAGCGTGCTTTGAAGAGAGAGAGAGAGAGAGAGAGAGAGAGAGAGAGAGAGAGAGAGAGAGAGAGAGAAAGGGAGGGAGAGATATGCGATGGAACGACGGAACGAAGGGGAGAGAAAGAAAGAGAGATAACGGCGACGACGACGACGACAACGAGGGGAGGAGAGACAGATAGAGTCCCCGACTAACCCGGGTTAGGTTGGGCACGGTACGTTGGTTGGTCGGACGCGGCTCTAACCTACCGTAACGCTATAAAAATAACGGCTCGTTCTGTCCTCGTCGCGCGCTTCCCCCTCCGGCACCCCCTGTATCGCTCGGCATCCTTCTTGTGTGCACGGGATTGTCACACCGGCGACGCTTCTCTCGCGCCCACGGGGCACAGCAACGACGAGGGCTTAGGTGCCATGGGCAAGAGAAAGAGAGAGGGAGAGCGAGAGAGAGAGAGAGACGGGAGGATGGCGGATGGGATAGGATGGACGGGCGAAGAGAGTACTCGCCGGGACGAGGGGGGCACGCGGAGGAAGAGTGGTGCGTGTACGTGAGGAGCATGTGTTACGTGAGAGGGGCCTGTTTACGCTGCGCGAAAATTGCACCGTGCCAACCTTCCTCCGTGGGCCTCCGGCTCGAAGAACCATCGTCATCAGCCGATGCGACGGGCAGCGCAGGTACACGAGCTCGGAGCATTCCTCATACGCCATGCTGAAATCTTGCTCCCCTTGTGCGGAATTTTCGAAGCCTTCGATCCTGTTGAACTCGCCACTCGAGCCACTCGAGTGTCTCTTGATCCCTCCCTCCTTCTCTCTCTCTCTCTCTCTCTCTCTCTCTCTCTCTCTCTCTCTCGCTCTCTCTCTGTCTCTCTTGTTTTCTGAGTATGAAATTCAAGTGGTAATTTATCGTTTTATTCATATGTTGCGTACTTAAATCATCATCATGTGGTTAAATCTTCGCCTTCGATCATCGATTGAAATTTTAGCAATTCTTGATTGTATCTTGATTGTATTCTTGATGATATCGGATCACTGAATTTCTTTCGCACGTAAGACAACGTATCCGAAAAGATTCCCACGTCATTTCACCGATTAATAATTACCGATAACCGATAAGAATATGTAGACTAACGGCATCGATAATCATCGTGTCGTAGGACAATAATTTTTTGATGTACATAGTCGAAAGATATTTAGGTAATGAAATTTTAACGATAAAGGCAATACGAGCGCGCTTGTAACGTAAATTACATTTTGTCGTGCTTATTAATTGACGAGGAAGGGGCGGTAATATTTCATATATTATCGGCGCGAAACACAATAATGTAATTGTTTAGAATTACTTTTAGCGCGCGCGATTGATTTCGAGCTCGTTACGCGCGGAATTGTTTAAGGTGAAGCACGGTGGAATACTACGGCGATTGACGGTTACGGCGATTTTTCGGTGCTCGATGATTCGGTCGGATATCATTATGACGGATAATTATTCTCTGACGACCGGTATCGCGCTGGTCCGTCGAGCATCAGGTGCAAATGCGCGCTGCGTCGTTTGGCAAGTAATTAGTTTTTAATTCAATTACGGGCGCAATTGGTACACAATTTTGATTTTCGTTCGTTCGGCTGCGCCAAGTTTTCACAGGCAATCATTTTCGGATGATGATACACGAATCATCGTTCGGTCCACCGAGTATGCGCACCTACACGCATACGTGTGCATCCATCGTACGTGCGCGCGCGTGCATCGCGAAAGGCGTAACAAATGCAAATCGAATCATGAGGAATTCCGCTTATACGATTTTGATATTCGATCGTTATTTACAAATATGCTCAATACTTAACGAAGCTCATTATTGATGATGATAAAACGTTTCGCGAACATTACCGTGTAAGTTAGCATTTTCCCGTTAATTACATGGCTCGCGCATAAACATACAAACAAGAGCACACCGTTCGCTTTCAGTCGCGCCGCATACTAAGCGACGAACTTTATTTGTTTCGATAATAGACACTCTTTTTTTTCTCCCTCTTCATACCGTTCATCGTTTTGCGTGCTTACGCGACCGCTAATAACCGTTCTCTTTTATTTGCTACCCGATATTATTTATCCGATGCTTGATATCGATTATTTATTTAACTGCCTTATTGATTACGAAATAAGAGGCACGCGTATGATCTCTCGATCTCTGAATATCTTTGAGAATCCGTTCGAAAGGGGGAACAGCACGTTAGCTTCGATCTTGACGAATTGACGAGACTCGCCGCGTACTCGCCGCGATCGAGAGACGTGAACATGAATTCACCTCCGCCTCGCGTTTTGGCTCTTCTGCACGCGGCGCTCCGCCTCGAGTGCAGAATCAACGATGCACCGGTCGGTCCACCTGTCTCCCGGGAAAAAGGGCGAGCGCACTTATTGGCAGGGCGAAGCTTTCTCGAACCGGTCGGCACCTGTTCGAGCGCACCGCGTCCGCTCGCTACTCTGCTCATAATGAAGAGAGCAACAGGGTGGCAAGTGTAACGAAAGCGAGCGCACAATGAATAGGAATGATAATCATCTGAGAAAGAAGCGTCGTTAAATCTCCGAGTGCATCGGCGCACGCATGTTCGAGATCCAGCAAACATCGAGAAGCGTTAGACGACGAAGAAATGCAGCATCCTTGTTACTGACGCTGCAGTTACAGGGAGATATCTCGCGATGGAGGAAACCTCGTTCGGCTCCGGAGTACCAACCGCAAAGAGGCTGATCTTCGGTAGCGCGAGATAGCGCGCCGCACGGACATTTATTAATATTTATACGTAAATAGAGATATCGAATCTCTCTCTCTCTCTCTCTCTCTCTCTCTCTCTCTCTCTCTCTCTCGGCCACGCGGGAATTGAGATATCAAACGAGCATACGCGCGGCGCGGCGCGGCGATCCCGCGCGATCGACAATCGCGATCCAGCGGCTCTCTCGAGCGAGGCTGTTGCCACGATCGCGAGATAAAACGGGATCAGGTGCAAAAGACTAATCGTAGTTTACTCTCGTTTGCTCGCTCATGAGAGGCGCCTACATAATTCATCGCGGTGAAGGGCCCGAGACGGCGCGGATGAATTATTAATGTCGCCCGATATCGTTACGCGTCGTGATTAACTTAAATTTCACGACATTAACGACTCATCTCCGCGCCCTGGCTGTGTTCGAAACGAACAAATCGCGGTCCCTGATCCTTGCTGGGTTCTTCTGCTGCAAAGCGCGAGATTGTCGATGATTGCGCTGCGCGCAAATGTTTCTGCATTCCAGTCGTTTCATGATTTTCAGGGGGTAGCGATACGTAAACTTGCGGTTTAATGTCTCGATGAAAGCACAATCGTGTCAATTGCAAAACTTGGTTTCGCGCTTTCTCGATGATTACGGTGTATCGACGGTGTATCTGTTGGGAGTTACAATGCGCAGATTTCTATCGTTCGGTATCTTCGTAGTACGATAATACGAGAAACGGTCGTCTATATCTTCCTTTTTACATTCGGGAGAGGGGGTTAATAAAATCCGAGCAGACTCTCTCGATCATACATCTTACATACGTGAGAAGTAAAATTTATAAAATTTATATAATTCTCCGCCCTAGAAGACTCCGCTAGATCGGGCAAGTAGCCCGTTGTAAAATAACGGCATTAAAATAAAAATCAAATGAAAGAAATCCCCACGGGAATTTTATATTCGCAGGAAAAAGTGCACGAAACGTATAAAACTACCGGATCTAGCCGAGTAAAATAGACCAGATTGCATGCGATTGCAATCGTTCGCATTTCGTGTTTGATTTTATCGCTGCTGGTGGCATCGTCGACGATCGATCTCGGAGATTCGATACGTTTTATCGGGATGCGGTTTTCCACCGATGTCCAATCGCGCACATTTTTTTTTCTCTTTCCCCCTCCCCCTCCCCCTCCCCACCCCTCCCGCCCACCCCTTCCCTTTTTCTGTGTACAACGCGACGTTTCCAAGGATGCTAAGCGATTACGACACCCAGGAGGAAATCCTCCACTGTTCGATATCTCCCCGCACCATCGTCGACCGAAGCATTCGTCGCGTGCGAACGTGTGCCGGCCATCCCCCCGCGACCTCCCCCCTCCCTCCACCCTACCGACTTCCGTAATTCGGAGTACGAGGACGAAAAGCGTAGGCGTATTTTCGTGGGACGCGCGCGCTCTTCGAATCATCTTTTTTCTCGTCGGTGAAAAATTCTATCGGTTCCAGCTTCGCATTCGCCGGCGGCTTCCGCCCTCGGCGTCGAAATGCGCGCTACCCTCTCCGCCTCGTTCCTCGCGCACCCTCCGAACGGCCCGCCGATGCAAAATGTACGCGTGCAACCTGTCAGGCCACCAGGACTGGCAGACCTGACCGCAGTCAGGCCGCTGCAGGCAGGGGCACGTACACGCCCCCTACACGTCGCCTGGATCGGGGGTGGCTGTCGGCCTAAAGGGTAGATACACGCACCGCGAGTTACGTTGGGGTAGGCCTACCGGCTCGGCCTGCGTGGGCGTGAGTGACTCCACCCCACCGATGGCTCATCCTTCTCGGGGGATGAAAAAAATACAGAGACAGAGGGAGACCCGCCGCGGCGCGGTTGAGGGACGGCGGGGCGAAGGGTGGCAAGGCAGGTAGGAGGTCAGGCTGTGCGAGGGACAGCAGAAATAAGCCTAGTCTCGCGCGCGCCTGTGGTGGTTTGCGGCGCCCTAACGCACACCAACCCTCCTCTCCTCCTCTGTCTCCGTCTCCTCCTTCCTTTCTCTCTCTCCCTCCTTCCCTCTCTCTTTCTCTTTCTCTCTCTCTCTCCCGCCCTCCCGTCCGGTTCCCAGATTTTTCCTTCGGTGCAAGTCGTCAACCCTCGTCGCCGAGCTGCGGTCATCTACCTGGGCGCCCGCTCGAAACTCGAAACGCGCCGGTCACCGGTCTCGTTGCTCTTAATGATCCTGACGGGGATCGCCTCGTCGGCGCTGATGACTTCTGTGAACATCGGGAACTAGCCAACGCGTGACGGCGGATCGCCATTGAAACCCGAGGAGCAGTTGGATTTTCGACAAACATCGGCTGGTTTCGTCGCCGGGCGCGGCGTTGACTCTTGCTTCGCGCGAGATGTGACACGCGATAATAAATAGCGTGATACGCTTTCCCGTCAAAATCCGACAAACTTTTTCTCAAGCATCACTTTGTCGACTGATACCAGCGATGCTGGTACAATGTAATTTTCGTCATCCGCACATTTGTGATGATCATGATGTAGTTTCGAAATGCCGTAACGTCAATTGCGATTTATCTCGAGATAAATATTTCTCTTTTTGAAAATATCATTAAGACGCCGCCAGGCGTCAGGCTAAAAGTCTCATTTTATCAATCATCGTAATCATCGTGATCATCGTTGCTATGCCATAATAATACGTCCGTTCATTAATCACATTGAATTTCGCAGACGCCCTTGGATTTCGGTCTGCCGTCCGGCGCTCCGGATGCGGTTCTTATTTTACTCACGCCCCTGAATAAGGCCGCCGCCCGAGAAGGAGAAGAGTCAAGCGAATTCACGATGGCGTAGGCCGGGCCCTCCTTGGCCTTGACGGTACCCTTGGATTTCGGTCGGTGTCCTTGGCACTGATGGCGGCCACTTGGGCCGGGTACCACTTTATTCCCTCCACCTTCTGCGTTGCGAGGCGCATTCTCCTTCCTTGTTCAACCTGCGTCTCTTCCTGCGTCTCCTTCGCATCTCAGCGCTCGGCGCTTCGCCTCTCCCTGCCTCTCTCTCTCTCTCTCTCTCTCTCTCTCTCTCTCTCTCTCTCTCTCTCGCTCGCTCTCTCTCTCTCTCTCTCTCTCTCTCTCTCTCTCTCCCTCCCCCTTTTCTTTCTTCTTCTTTCTCCGTGCTTTATTTATTTATTCTTTTGGGCCGGCGGCCGCGCTCTTTGTCCCTTGGCGCGCCGGCCGGTTGGCTGCTCACTCGCCGGTGGACGTTGCTCCTTCGAATACTTCTGCTCTCGAAACAACAACGTTCGACGACGTCCAGTCCAGGCGAGAGCGCATACAGTGACCTACCACAACTAGGCGGGAGAGAGAAAGAAAGAAAGAGGGAGTACCTACCTGGCAGGTAGGTAGGTACACACCTCACTTCGGCGGGCCCGCAAACTTCGGGTACAGTCCCTGCCAGCAAGGAACGGCGTACCTTTCTGTCGCGGGATTGTTGTCGCCGCGACACTTGTTGAACCACGCTGCCGTCCTTAATTCTGTCTCTTTATCTCGAAGAGGCAGCTTTTGTAGGAAAGAATAGGTCTTAAAAAACACGGATACCCGAGAATCCAATACTCCGGATGCATCTGGACCCGTTTTCGAATGGAAAATTCAATTCTGGGATTTAACATTTAGTATGTTACTCGTCTACGGCGATTTTCAATCATCGTTAAACGCGAAAGAGTCGAGTTTTAAGCATCTCTGCCTGTCAAATGCCAATCCATTCGATCGAAAAAAGTGTCCCGCGAATTCGCGAAGGGAGTTTTAATCTTCCGGACAATCCGATTGGTCTTTCTTCAAGAAACAGGCCCGCCCTAAAAGAATGTTCCTTCCGAATGTTCATTCCTCGGGATTGTCGAAACATCGACGCTGGCGGCCAACGAAACGTCGCAGTGTGCCTCGAAGACAGCCAGAACTTCGAGAACAGCCGATGGAGCTGGGGAGACGGAGCGGGCAGATAGATGAAGCAGGAGCATGAGTGGAAAAGGACAAGAAAATCGCGCTCAACAGCCGCAGCAACGGAGGCAGCGAGCGGCAGCAGGCGGCAGCTGCACTCGCAGAGCCAATAACCTTGTTTCGAATCATCTTACTCACGTAACGTCGTTGCTATAGTGAGTCCAACTATATCCACTCCTTCTCAGACCTGACGCCCGCGGACTTCATAGACGACGCGTTGCACGCCGCACACGTACACGCAGGTCTATATAGAGGGTGTCTTGCCGCGATCGATCATCCGGGCAGATTCCGAGCGAATTTATATTCAGATTTTCTTTTCTTTGGAACCCTCGCGACGGAGGAAAGCGATTAATCGAGGAGCGTGTCTCAAGGCGTCGCAACGCAAGGCTATCAAATTACATATGCAGCGCGTATCGCCCGAGCGATCAAGATTCAACGCGAAGAACTCAAACGCGACAATTTTACAATTTCGTAAACTCCCGGATCCGAAACTCCCGCGGGGGAGGGGGAGGGGGAGGGGGGTATGCATGGAAGGCGGGTGTGCATGGAAATCCGCGATCGGGGGAAGGGGTGGCAGCGGGACACCCCGTATACACGCTCGCGTCACGGAATTCACGTAACGCGATACTAATGCCATCCCCGCAAATCCGCGGTCGCGACGTTGACGCGCCGAAATATATGCGACACGCGCGCGCGGGAATGCTTGCGCCTGTGATGCTTGCCGAAGCCGTGCCGATCGGTGTGCGTTAATTTCATCGCCGGTTTGCCGGTAGCCACGGTAACGATTACTTACCACGTGCGCGCGGCCGATACGCGGCGCGTGCTTCGATCGATCGGGCCTCCTCTCGATTTGTATAACGCGCAACATACGCGATTCCCGCGCCGACTGCTGTACTCCCCGCGCAATAACGCGGCCGGTAGCATTATAACGCCCGGGCCGAATTCGTTATTTCAGATACTCGGGGAAGGGAGGATCGGGAGGGGAGGGGGTCGCAATCGGAGAGCGGGTGCAACTTGACGCTTTGCGGTTCCGCATCGCGATGCACCGGCGACACGGCGGTTTATGTTTATATGCAGCTGCACTCCCGGATATTCCAAACAGCGATTAATCGATTTGTGAATCGCACTTTTCGATGCCTTCGATGATTCATCGTGCTCGTTGTCGACGTCGTCGCGAATCGTAAACGCGAATCGTAAACGCTCCTTTCTGGAGCGTTTGAGCGATGCTCGAACGATTACGGCCGATCGTTTATCAAAAGATATATATATATAAAAGATAATGAAGAACGCGGGATTAATTACGAATTACGGGCATACGTACGAAACGGCGAGCGATGCCTCTTTGAGATCGAGGAACGCCGTACGCGATAATCAACACGTGCGGCTTTTCTCGATTCGCCGATGGCGCTGTTGCGCTCGCTCTCGCGCGAACGGCGCAACGCAATCGGCGGATCCGCCAGTGAATTTAACACGCGGGCGCGCGCGCGCGCGCGCGCGCGCCTTTCCACGCGCGTTCCAAGCTGGCGCTCTTAATTCGAACTCACGCTTCGACTGTTCCGCGTAATGGCGAGCGTATTTCGCGGTAGGCACGTAACAACGGAAATTCGCGATAAACGCGTCGGTTTTCTCAGAAGCCGGCCTACCGCCATTGTCAAGAGGAGCTGCGTGCGGCGTCGCTCAAAATGTTATTAAGGCGCTGCAGATAACAGCCCAGGCGCGGATACGAGCCCGTGGAAGTAACAACCAAAACACACGCGAAACCCCTCGCGCATGACGGGACATCGCTCGGAGTCGCTCGACTGTCGAAGTGCGCTTCGGATACCGAGGCGGAATGACTGAATTCAAGGTGAAGCGCGCTCATTATTCCGCCGTACGAACAGTCCAGATATTTATTTCATCGAATGCACCTCTCCATCTCTCTTCTACTCTCCTACCTCTCCTCGCGACAGGATTTTTGAGAGGCGCGGAAGACTAGCCGGTTTCTTCAAAGAGTAAGCGTAATCTCGAAATTATTTTTCAACGGATCTAATATTACGAAGTAGATCTCATAATTATACGTTGCAGTGTGTTATGTAATGTGTGTGTGTGTGTGTGTGTGTGAGATATTGAGATATTATTCATTTTGAGCTGCAATGATCGCTGCGAGATTCATTGATCTCGTTCCAAAGAAGTTGTTATCAAATAAACTTGATTTTCGGAAAACTTTTGTCTAATTTGTTATTATTCCTTTATGATAAATTTCCCCGATTGTAAATGAACGATTCGAGGAACACGAGCAGTGTCGCGTGATTCATCGGTGATGCAGCGCGAATTTTCGCCATTGCTCGTGAATTGAAACTCCTCTCGTCGGCGCCATTTAGCTCGCCATCCGAGCCTTCCGATCCTCCCACGATGACGGCGATGACGATGACGACGACGGCTACGATGATATGAAATAGCAACCGGAAAAGGGGAACGTTGTGTAGGAATACTTTTCCTCGCGCCGTTTTCTAAGAAGGTTATTTTTAAACCCGCGAACGTTTCGCTATTCCCCCGACGTGCCCCGCGGGTCCTTCAACATGGTCCGCGTGGACCCTTGTGAATCGAGGGACACGTGATGGGGAGGGAAGGGAAAAAGAGAATCAGAGAGTTGGAGCCGTGCGGCCGCTCGGTTAGGAAGGTTAGGGGAATAGGAGAAAGAAGAAGGAAGGGCAGGACGTGCGGTGGATCAACGTGGAAGGATGGAGGAAACGAGGGAGAAGACGCGCGGCGTGGCGGCGCGCTGGCGGCGGGGCGGGTGGGKGAGCGGGGGGTCCAAGGAGTACGGGAGGGGCAACGCAAAACCGCGTTGCCGCAGGTTCGGGTTCGGCAAGTCGGCTTTCGTTGGCAATCGCGCTCGTTCGGCGCGTGAAGGTCGGGATCAATGGCCGTAGGACCCTCCTGGATACGGGAGAGACGGTGGAGAGAGGGCCCGTCGTCGGGCCCCAACGTGGTGGGGGAACCGCCGCTGCCACCGGAGTCTCAAGTTGGGTACCAAAAGAGGAGAAATTGAGTTGGCGCACCGGTACCCTCCCCGCCTCTTGCTCCTCTCTCTTGCTCCCTCTCTCTCTCTCTCCCCCCCTCTCTCTCTCTCATCCTCTTTCTCCCTTATTATCTCTTCCTCTCTCTCCTGTCTCCTGCACTTCTTACCGAAGGAGAAATGGAGAACTCTTTGGACGCGCGCGAGCGAGGAAGACGGAGGGCGGCGCGAGAGAGTTCGTTCGTCCCTCTGGAAGATTCCTCGTCTCGTTCATTTATCGTTTCGTTCGGAGAAAATCGGAGGAATGCGGCTGAAATTTATTTACGGCATGATTTTATTTACGAATTTTTCGGTTTCGATTCGACACGAGAACGTGCAGTAACACGCGCTCTATCCTTGTTATTCCTTGCCTTTCGTTTTATATGATATCTTTAATCTTTTTACACGAGTTTTAGTTTCTTTACACAAGAATTCCAAATTTCGTTAAATTTCTCGCCGTAAGTTTTGTTCGTTCATTCTCCAGAGATAAATCTATCGATAGTTGAGTTAAAGTTGCTCAATTTATTTGCGCAATAATTGCTTTTACATTTGCAAAATACGCGTCATATGCGTGGTCCGAGAGAAATATCTAGATAGAAAAGGCATAATGTGATATGAAATCATTCCAAGTTTACAGATTTTCTGTTACACTGTTCCCTTTTACATTGCCGTTTTGCCGTTACTACATTCATTCGATGATATACTTTTCTCTTCTCCCTTAATTCTTTTCCCTTTCGTTTGTTACAATACGCAGAACAAATGGCGATTTCCTCCGTTGAATGCCGACACGTATCGAGCCGACTGTGACTATATATCCTTCTTCCTTTCATCTCCACCTCCTGCTCGTGCCCTCCTGGTACCAAGGAGCGCACGGCGGACCACCGGAAGAGGGGCACCGTGAGAAAAACGAAGGAGAGGAAATCGGTCGGGTTGGCTCGCTGCTGTCCGCTATTGTCGATTCCGCGCTTAAGGGGAAACGTCGCTGATAATGGTTCCAGTTTTGGACGAGCGAAACGAGATGTCACAAGAAGAGGCAACGGAACGACGACGGACGACGATGACCGACGGCGTCTGTCCGATTGAATGACCGATCAATCCGGGAAATGTCCAGTGGAACACTCGTGGATAATCGACGTTTCGTAGGATTAAGAATTTATTAAAAACGCCTCGCACTGATTGATCGCGCGGACGGAGACGTTTCTTTTTTTTTTTCCCTCTTCCTCCTCCAGAAGCGCAATGCGAAATTGATGCGATGATGTAATTCCAACGTAGTTCGTGTTACTGCGACGGGTAATTAATCGGACGAAGGTAACGAAGGTTGATTAATCCCGAGCAGCTGATGTCTTCGGGGCGTTTTATTTTCTCGCCAGCCGGCAGGTCGAAAAAAGACCCTGAGTGTTTCATCATCCGGCGTAACCGGCAACTCTCGATCGTTCGGCGAAGAATTCTGGGAAACCAGGAAAGAAGTTGCGGGCCGAGAGACGAAAGACGTGGCGGTGCGAACGGATGTGTCGGGAGCCATAATAAATAGTGCTGGCCATCCCAAAATGCCTCGGGCCGTTATGCCTCCTCCTTCGCCGTCTCCCCCCTCATCCTTTCTCCCCCCCCCTTCTACCGCCGTTCAAAGAACTAGGCACTCCTCTTTCTACCTGGCTCCCACTCCAGCCGACCTCTATCCACTATTCCACTACGACCACCTGAGACCTTCTGCATCCTATGTCGTCCTAGTAACGTTTCTATTTCTACCTCCATTACTGTCATTCTCCTTCTTGTACGAAGCGCGTCTATATTTCATGACTGGCCGCGTTTTACAGCTTCTTGCTCGTCTGTCCGCGTACGCATACGGAGCATACATGCATATCGTGTGATTTCCGATGCGAATCTATTCCGCTTCGTCCGTGAAAGTGAAGTCCGAGGCTCCGAATAATCGTCATGGCTGCTAGGATCGCCGGCATTGGCCCGTCGCCTTTTTACGGAACTCGTTTTAAGTGATCGGGGGGAGGCGCTAGATGTTTAGGAAATAGACCCGGTCGTACGGTACGAACATGGCAGCATGGCCGAATCTCGATGGCTACAGGCGAGATGGCACGCCGAGCGTTTACACATCTCTTTACGTGTTTCGTAATCTCATACCTCGTTAACCGCGTGATATCGCTATTACATGCGGCGAAAGGTTAAATTGCGATGTTGTTAAACGCGCGATGTTAAATATCAAAAAGTGAGCCCAGAACTGCTCACTCACCGCGTTCGTTGCGACGCGTTGCGCTCGCAAAAACGAATTTCGCCGCTTACTCGCCGCGTAATCAATCCAACATGTCGATTCCCCGGACTTGCTCTCCCCTCGGCTTTCCGGTCCACTTTCGTCCGCGTATGGCTCGCGGTGATCCACTCACCGACTTTGGCGCGCATTCTCGACCGGCCCGGTTCTCGGCCCGGCGAGACGAGAAGGCTGCTGAGGCTCTTCTCTGCCTCGAGGCCGGGGACGAATTTGGGGACGAGTCGTGGAGACGAAGGCGATAGACAGACAGATAAACAGAGACAGAAGGAGAAAGAGAGAGAGAGAGAGAGAGAGGCGTGCGGGTCGCGCGGCGAGAGGTGGGGGGAGGGCGGAGGAGGGGAGATGAGAACGGAGAGAGCTCGAGCGTAGGTCGTGTCTCGCAAGGTTCGGCGCGGAGGGACGGCGCTCTTCGCCGACCTATCCTAAATTCCAGCCGGTCCCCTCATGGCATCAACACCACTCCCGCTCCAGCTTCCCGTTTCGCCGCGCAAATCGTCTCCTCTCCAGCTCTGGCTCCTCTGCCGGCTCGACGTGGCTGCCCTGCGTCAGCTGCTGTAGGCCTGCTTCTCCTTCTGCGGCGAGAGAGCTCGTTTATTCCACGGAGCATGCATTGTACACGGGTCCTTGCCTTCCTCCCCTCTTGCTCCTTTGGCTCTTTCGTACGCGAAATCGACGTCCTACTCTCTCTCTCTCTCTCTCTCTCTCTCTCTCTCTCTCTCTCTCTCTTCCTTCCTCCCATTCTCCCTTCTCGTCCCCCCCCCCCC
>JAHMML010000002.1:3174917-3237417 GCA_020341155.1 Eciton burchellii
CCCGTCATGCGGCAGCAGCAGGAGCAACAGCAGCAGCGGCGGCTGCAGCTACTGCTATCTAGAACTCGCTCCTCGCTCCTCGCGAATCGGAGAGCCTCGCTTCTCCTTATGTCTATATATATATATATATATATATATATATATGTAACCTAACGTAAACTTTTCGATCATCCGTCGTAAGAAGCCTGCCATGATTTTGCCGCGATTTTCCCAAACTTATTTTTCAACGTGCCCGTCATTGCGGATATCGCGCAAGGTGCCCAGCAGCTATCGATCTCAATTCTAATGACACTTGACTCTTGGATCCGCTGATCTTCCAATGTCTTTCTCTCTTTCTCAAGAGAACGTCAAGAGAGTGAGAGAGAGTCGCTTGCTCGCTTGTAATCTTTCATCTCGCGTGAACGCTGATTCGAACGTGATCGTTGCTCGAGATGTTTCCCTTCATTATTCCCTATCAAAATCTTCTACACTCGGCCGAGTTTCTGTGCGCGCGTCTGTCGCTTCAGCATGGTAAGCCGCTCGCGTCGGACGGGTGATTTCGCGTGCGGTCTTGGCCATTTCCGCGCGGCACGAAGCCGGTAACGTTTTTATTTGACGGACGACGGACGAATAATCGAAATAATTAGTCGGATTACAATAATGAGTCACTCCGAACGACAGCGCGTGATGACAGGCCGACAGGCTCTCCTTTTCCAGTTCCTTCCACAACTGCCTCGCTAGGGAACTCGTCATCCCGAATGAATATTCGTCACCGAACGGGAAAATGATTTTCTTCAAGCTGCGCGACACTCCAGCAGCCTTCCATCAACTGCCGATCAACGAGCCACATTCTGGCTCGGAGACAGCAAGATCATCGAAGCAACGTGGTGAAATGAACGATAAGTTCACCGAACGACGATTGAGTAGTCCCGCCGACAAACGGGAGAAATTCTCTGCGAACGTCCCCGAACGGGGATATTCAACAAAGATATTCACGTATCAGCGAAGCAACTATTAGACTCATCATGACATACACATCGGAGACATCGAGACTCGACGCATCGGAAACAAAGCGTCTATTAGAGACAACAGAGATGGGAATCCCGAGGAGTATCTCAGGCAGAACCCTGCTAAAGTGAGAAGCGAGGAGATCAGGAGATCATGTAAAGTAGGAGACATGAATGAGCGGGTGCATCGAAAAGCGAAAAATAGAATGGAAGAGGGACAGACTGAGGGACAAAATTGCAGGAGACAAGTCTTCTGCCTATTGGCAGAAGAAGCATGAGCCGACTAGGGAAGAGATGGCGCGACAATACAAGCGAAAGGTAGAAAGCCAACCGAAGAAAGAAGAGGTCACGGGCCGAGAATAAAAGCTGGAAGAAAAAGAAGAAGATCCTCGGTCTTCCCCGTCAGAACGAGCACGATCGCTTCGCTCGCCCGCGTCGAGATCAGGATTAATAATTCGCTTCTCGATCGTTTCGCCAAAGAGATTCATCCCGCCGTAAAGACAACACTTCGGAACGCACTTTACAGTCGACAGTAAACTTTGTAGCATCCTCCGCGGGCGCTCGCACACCGGCGCAAACGTAACAGGTTCGTTAATTATATTCCACGGGGCTCCGGGGTCGTAACTCGTTCCTTGTTCATGCCGCGCCGACCGACCCTCCCCGAACTTCTCGCCGAACGAGCGTTTCCCGCTGGCGAGTTATAAAAATTCGCGTGCAGCGGACGAGATGACCGGCGCCATTTTCAGTAAACACGCTTCCTTTATCGGGCTCGATGCGCGCAGTCCCTTTTTTTGGAGGGGGATTTTTTTTCTGTTTGTCCTTTATCTCTTCTCTCTCTCTTTCTCTTTTTTCCTTTTGTTTCCCGGATTGCGTACATTCGCGCAGCGTCCGCGAGCTGTCAGCGTCTCGCGCCCGCTCGGCCGAAAAGTCCATTTCTCTCCCCGCGCGTATTATATGCGCGGGCGTGCAGCTGGCAGCAGCGCCGTGGCGGAAAATCAGGGGAAAAAAGGGGCCGAACTGATCGTTGCAATCGGCACTACATGCATTACGCTTTATTATACGACCGGGGGGATTGCTCTTCCTCTCCGGACGATTCGCTCTTCGATGGTTTCCCGTCGATTAAGAATCTCTCGGTAGCTTCCTTCTCTCCCTTCCTTTCCCTCTCCGTTTCGACGAATATACAGGCCAGGTCGGAAACGCAGGCAGATCGAGGAGAGAAGGAAAGTAGGAGAAACATGAAAGGAAGAGGGAGACACCGCGGTGACGGGGAGAGACAGAGAGAGTATTGGAATGGTAATCACGAAAAGGGGCAACGAATTACTTCCATCGGTCCTGACGGCCGAACGCGCGCATGCACACACGCGCAGGATCGCGCTCTTGTGCTCACGCGGCTACGTGTGCGTGTTTCATCGCCACCCTAACGGGTGGCTTACGGCCGTCAAAGGGATGCGCGTGTAGCTATGTGCATAATAGCGTGCATCGACGTATGCACGTCGGCCCGTGGATGCATCGAAGAGCGCGCTGGCTGCGGGAGCGTGAAACCCGGCGCGTGCGCGCGCGCGCGCGCGCGGACGCGTGCGTGTGTGCGTCATCTTCGACGTGGCGTGAACGACGACGGCAGTACAACGACCCGCGTCGCGGGTCGAAATTGCGAGGTCGCGGCGATAATCGGTTCGGTCTCTCGAGGCATTTGCACGCGGGCGCGCGAAAATCGTCCGCGATCGGATTCGAGGAGCCGGAGAAATTCAGCTGCGCGGCCTCGTCGAATTCTCGCTTCCGCTCTGGCGTTCGGAAAGAAATCCTCGTTCTTCCGGTAGCGCAGAAACTGTCGCGAGCACGACGGCAAGGACGATGAATCGGCATCATCCCGTCACGAGTCACGCGATGCCACGGTATTCGAAATTCAAAGCAAGTCGACGAATGATTCCACAGTATACATAACTTTTCCTCGTGTATCATGATTTATTTGCATGTAAACCAGTATTAAGTATGCCACATGAATAGCGAACCGTCTTGACGAACACGCCTGTGTTCGTCATCGTTTTCTTCTAATCGCGCGAGCGATCGCGCGCAAAACGACTATTCGCGACTATCGATCGCCGCTCGAGAATTCTTTCCTCGCCTCCTCCTCGGTGGATTCCTCTGCTCGGCCGAATAACTCTTCAGCGATTTGTCCCTCCGTTTCAATCTGAACTGCAGGTTCATCGCAGAGCCAAGTTTCCCGGCAGATTGCTGAACGGACAAATTATCGGCCGTTGCATCGGGGCCACATCTGCCGCGTTAACAAAATGTTTAGCGCCGTAGCAATAATTCTCTCGCTGCTCCCATTGAGATATCGCTAACGTTATGCAACGATTATGGAAATTCGCCAAGATTTGCGTACTTATCCCTCGTATTTAATTGCGGCGGAGCTGTGCTCGCTGTTCGTATATTAATGTTATCTTGATAATTAACAATTTAAACCGCGGCACTGATTATTATTAAACAAAGACTGCCGCGATACAATTTGTAACGTGAATCTTGAAGCCTTCGCATATTATCGCGGATAATTTAACGCACACTAGCGGCATTAGGAATAATTACCTCGCATGTTTGCGATAATTATTTCACTCATTCTCATTATCTCTCTTTTTCTTTCCGTTTTTCTCCGGTGTCTCTGATAATTTGAAATTCTTTGAAATTCGCGCGATTCGTTTGCGCGTCGCGATTGCTACAAATGTCCCGAGGAGGGACATGTTCGACTCCGTCGAAAACAAACAGTCAACAGGCATTTAATTTAATAAACGCGAAAAAGAATTATATAAAGATCGATGCGACAAATCGGCGATGCTGAAATTATATCACAACTATATCACATTTCTTCCGATTTACTCGAAGCGACGTAATTAATTCAAAGCTCTTGAGGTATTTTATTTTATACGCACGGCGGCGACTGAACGTCGTTTAAAATGACATTTTCATGTCCATGTAAAGCAGGTAGGCCAAAATGGAAACGAGAGATACGACCCCCTTCACCGTGAATCGAATTTTCCATTCCGCGGCGCGTCGATAGCATCTTAAATGCGAACTCGTCGGCCCCGGCTAACAGCTAATTTTCGAGCAGCCTGTTTACTCCGTCGTTTATTCATTCATGTCGGTACCACGAACTGCAGGGGTTGCAGGGGTTGCCCTTTCCCCGTTCCACGACGCTGTTTCCACAGACTCGCCCCTTTTTCGAAGGGTCCGTCTGCGCGTTCTACTCGTAGAATAGACAGTAGAGGCCCGCGCACGTGCCTCAAAAAGGAGATTCGAATCGAAACGAGCAAAGAAATGATCGATTGGCGATTTTCGATAGTCGCATCCGCTCGCATCAGTACGATCAATCGTTAAATCCCGATTGCACCTGCAATCGCATCGATCCGTTTGCTTGAATTGTGAACCGAGGGAAAAGAATCCCATTAATGTCTCTGTAACAAGAAAAAAATTCATATGTATATATATATATATATATATATATATATATATATATATGCGTAGCATACAATCGTTTGGCAGAATATCATTAAACATGTGTCGGTGTATTATTCGAGATTTCACGCACACATGTTATCGAGTATTCTCGCTGAAGCGTGAATGAATGGGTATAGGTGCGAATGTATATCGCGAGAAAGTTATACGCGCGCTCGCGGCTGATATAACTGCAAGAGCGATATAAATGCGACGACTGATAAGAAATTATGTTCCCCTCCTCCCCCGTCGCCCTACATGAATCATCCGCGCTTCGTTCATTTTCTTCCGCGTATCGCGTACCGGGTTACCCATAATGGGATGTTCATCGACACGCGAAATTTACGCGGGCGAGGCTCATTATAGGAGGAGCGATATTAATTCTAAAAGGAAGAAAAAGATTAATGCGGATCGGTGCAGTCATGTATACTCCGATGTATACTCCCCTTTAAATACGAGCAGCGCGAGAAAGCGCAACTCGTCAGATTTTATTGCTCCCAGACGTTACGCTGCTGCTTCGTATCCCCCCACCTCCCTCATTCTCTCTGTCTCTCTCTCTCTCTCTCTCTCTCTCTTGCTGCGTATAAAACTAACATTACGTAAAATCTCATCCCGGGCGGACTCATAACGGCAATCCTTAATCGCGGTATGCGTAATAGAAGGCGCGTAATAGAACGGATTCGACCCAGTTGGCGGATCCCGCGACGCGCTCGAGAACGCCGAGTGACGTCGCCGAGTTGTCGTCATCGTCATCATCGTCGTCGTGATCGTCGCCGTTACGGTAGTAGCGTGGCATCCTTAAGTATCCGTAACTCCGATAATCGAGTCGTAAGCGCTGACGGACAAGTCCGATAGCAGCGAATCGTGGCGGAGTGGCGCGGCGTCGCGCGTCCCGCTCGCGGGACGGCTCGTAAAGTCGCGATCGTTGCGCAACTCGTTGCTTACGAGCGGCGTACCGTGGTTGCGCCCGCGTGCAAGTGCAGCGTGCGCGCATGCGTGCGTGCGCGCATGCATGCGTGCGTGCACATTCCGCGCGCGGCGACGGCGGTGGCGACAGCAGCGCCGGCGTATTCAGTTATAATCTACGGAGGAGTCGCGCCGAATAAAATCTCGAGGCCGCCGTCACCTCCGTAACGGTGCCTTCCGCCGTCTGTTCGGCGCGGGAGGAGCGCGCGATCTCCCGCCACGCGCGCGTACACGGGAGTTACATTAGCCTCGGGCCCTGAGATAGCGATACCGTGTAACGCCGCTGCCGCGCCGCTAGCGCGAGGTCCAGCCTTACTTTCCGGATATCGCGGCGTACCGGACCGCGTGTCGAAGGTCTTCCAGCTAATGCGGTAATCGGCTTACTGTTCGCTTACTCGAGCCCGCCTCGCCGAACGCGCGCTCCCTCGCGCTCCCTCGCGCTCCCTCGTGCTCTCACGAGACCCTCTGATCTCTGGCCCGAGAGAGACCTCGTTCCGATGCATTCTGTCCCGTTCTTCTTCCCGGAGACGGAGACACTGACTTACCGTGTTCTTACCGCGATCTTACCACGCTAATTACGCAGCCGCGGCGCGTTTCGCGCTTCAAAGTATAATGACGTAACGACGTAATAGTGTCCCGGTAATCCAAGTGCCTGGGACAACGCGGGACAACGCGCGGCATCGGCGCCGAACGATCAATCGGAGGTCTTCTCTTAAGGAGAACCTAAATGCCGAGGCTATTGACATTTACAAGCCATCGACATTTCGAGTCTCCATTAAGGACCCCGTGCGAGAAACGGGGTCATTCAATTATGTCGGATGTTCCATCCGCGCGCGATTGTCAGCCACTCGTACGCTGCGCGCAAAGATTCAAATCAGCCCGAAAGAGAATTCCTCCGTATTCGCGGATCCGTTCTTACAGCGTACAGTCTTCAAATTCGCACGCGAGTTCGTGCCAGTTCTGCGACCCGCGTTGTTGCTCTCGCCGCCGTGACGAGACTCGACGCGACGAACGTCAGAAAAACGCGGTCGTCGAAATGCGGTTTCTTCCCGGCATTTTTGCCTCGCTACCCGTCGCTATCGACAGATACCTCGCGCGCATCGCTCGTCAGACCACTTGTGCGGAACGAGACAATTCACGTGGAAGCGAATTCTACGACGGACACGGTCGAGCATTAGGAGGAATGCGACGTCCGTACGCCGGACGGCGTACACGAAACACGATCGAAATCTCGGCGTATCATCGAGCGATTGTCATGATGATACTTGCGATTGGTCGGCTGGTTTTCTTCCCTCCCTCTCTCTCTCTCTCTCTCTCTTTTCCTCTCTCTTTCTCCTTTTTCTCTCATACGCGCGTATTCAGTTTCATTCGTAACGCACGACGCTCGATGCATCGGCCGATCGGTGTTGGCGAGTCGCATCGATCGGAATAGATAATTCGATATATGACGCTATTAAAGTATTATTTCGAAATACATCTCCGTCGCCCTGGCGGGCAGGTTTATGTACAATAAATCGCGGATTAGTGCGGTCCGATACGCCCGCCGCAATTGTAAATCATCGGCGCATTACGGCGAAATTGTTATTATCGTTTAGTTTCTTGCGCGAACTGTATGTTGTAATTCTGGTTGTGGCGACACGCGATTAATAATCCGTAAGTGAGCAGCGCGCCATCGCTGTGTAAAATCGCCGTTTGTTATCGCTGTCTTCTAACATTGCGCATTGAACGCGCGCAGCCGTCATGTAATTATTAATCGCGATCACACGCGACGCGATTTATTATCGCGGACGTTTCGTCGGTCCAGCGCGATGGCCGCCTTCTTCGAAACGCTCGTTTTAACGAACAATCGTCCACCGGCCACGCGTCGAAACGTCAAATTATCTATCATAGTTGCATGCGATTATTCAATTAATCGCATTATCGTTCAGCCGAATTACGATACGCGCCGATGAATTCGCGGCCGTTTACGAATTCATCTGCGAATTATTGTCGTAACGATTCGCCGATTAATCATCCGTGCGCCACGATAAAACCGACTGACGGGAAAAGACTCTCCCAGCGAGAGAAGATTCTCCTCGCCGCGAGTTCTCTCTCTCTCTCTCTCTCTCTCTCTCTCTCTCTCTCACTCTCTCTCTCACTCTCTAAAGCTCCGAATCTGTAAATATCTCTACTCGAATTACAAATTTAAAAGTTACGTTACATTTCTCGACACATTCACACGACACGCGCACGTACAATTTAAAGTTCCCCCATCAGGGCTCCTGCTGAGGGAAAGCTACGAGAAACATCGCGGATCTGCGTCTATCGTTGTATTTGTGGCGTCAAACGCGAGCCTCGGATTCTGAGAACTCCCTTTACCCGACACGAAAGCCACCTGTAAATATCGTCGCTCGAGAATCGCGTCGCATTCAGCGAGATTACGCGAATATGGGGACGGGCCATCCTCCACGCCGAGCGGACGGAGCGATTTTCGAGGCGCGCGATCGACGTCGCCGTCGACGCACGTAAGGTCGACGCACGATTAATAAGAATCTCGATTCGCGCTCTCGCACACACACACACATACACACACACGCACGCACACGCACGCACGCATGCATGCGTGCATACGCACACGGTCGATCTTGCTCTCGGTTCGAGAGCGCGACCGTGGGCACGACGAGGGCTTAATAACAAGACGCGTACGTACACGGGCAACGATCGCACGAGGGGCGGAGGGGCGGTGGAGGGAGGAGAGGGGAGGGGTGGGGGACGGGAGGGAAAGGCCCCGCGGAGCCCATAAAGCAAGTCCCCGGACTTATCCCCCCCCCCTCCCCCCTCCCGCCGTCCCACTCGCCCGTCGCCGCAGCGCGGCATTCCCGCAGGCCGAAAACGCGAGGCCAGCACGGGACGAGGATCCAGTCCGGGAGGCGGCATCGCCCTCTCCCCCGTCCCCCCGAGCCCGGCGTTCCCTCCCCGTCCCCCTCCCCCACCACCTGCCCCCCGTCTCTCTCGCCGTCCCGTCATTTCGTCGAGCCGTTCGCCAGGTTTGCCAGGCCGGGGCTCCGCTCCGTCGTGTACCACCGCCCGTTCGTCTGTCCGTCCCCTCGGCCGGTGCAATGCACCGCACCGGTCGGTCGGTCGCCGGTGCGGCGTGGTAGGGTACGAAAAAGTCCGCGGGGTTTCAGGCGTCTCCCCGATAGTCCAGAATAAATGCGAGATTACGGCCGTGCCCGTTGCAACGTGGAAAAAGCATCCGTACCAACGGCCGAGCGCGCCGCCCGGGGCGGGAATTAATAAACGCGCGATGACGATCTCGCACGGAACGGTGCCGCTGCGTAAGAATCGCCATTAATATTTATACGATAGAGAACCGGCCGTTTGGGAAACGGTAAGATTCCGGGGCGGCTGGACAAGTAATGGGCTGTGATTTATGAGCCGTGTCTCGATATTGATAAATAGCGGAGATAATATTTATCGGGTATTTTGTGGAGTATTAATCGGGCTGGTTGGCTGTCGCTGGCATGCAGCTGGCAGAGTTGCGGATTTATTTTAAACCGATAAATAGCAATCAGTCGATCATTACTATTAGTGGTGACTAATAATTCTCGAATAATATATATCGTTTGTCGCGAGATGGCCGCTTGAAATTCTCTAATAATCAACGAGGAAGGACAACGGGGAATATCAAATTAGCCGATGCAAAAGGTAACTGTATCGACTGATGACGGACCGCAAGAATGCAATTGCGTTCAAGGGAAATGAGTTCGAGTACAGGATTTCAAGTACAGGTTCCAATGAGGCGCCGACAAGATTTCCATTCGTTCATCCTCAGCATGGACGATTCGCAATGTACGTGCGAGACGGCAGGCACGCGAGAAAACGAGTCTCTCAAAAGCCGCCCGCTGACCTACGCCAACAAGATGGCCAACGAGCGAGAATTTCGGCCGGCGAGATCAGCACCTGCGCTCGCCATCGTCGGAAGCCTGCACGCGCGGACTGTAGGCACGGTGAATTCTTCCGCGACTTTTGGCAGGCAGTGTACGGTGAGAGGAAAGGGGATCCGAGGGGGCAGGCGGAGCGGAGGGACGAGGAGGGGGGGGGGCGGGCAGGCGGGCGGGCGGGGACGATGGTGTGCACCGCCGTCGGTCGTTGGGTGAGGTCAGTGTCGACCGTTCGCGAGTTGGACCGGGCCTCCGGTCCCCTCGTTGGGCCGGTGCCGACACGCCTGCACACGTACGCGCGCGTACATGCGCACGCGCGCATGCGCACGCGCGCAAGCGTACAGCTGCATCGCTCATGCACAGACACCGAGCTGCCGCGCGTTGCATTGCGCTTTTGCACGAATGCGCTCCGTGCAATCGCGCGCACGCGTGCCCGCGCGATTGTGTGCGTGCGCGAGCGACACGCTCCCGGTTTCGCAGTGTATTCGCCAGGAGAGGTGCATCGCCCTCCGTCGCTGCGTCAAGGCCAGCGAAAATACTCGCTCGCTCGGTTTGTTCGCTCGCCTCGTTCCCCCTACCACCCCGCGCCGCTCGCTCTTCTGAGGGGCCCGCCTCTCCCCTCGCCCCTCCGCTGCCCCTTCGCCTAGGCTCGCGTTCCCTTTTCTCCGTTTCAGTCACTCACCGCCAAAAGGTCCCCCTTCCTCGTGTTCCCCCTCCCCCCTGCCCCTCCGCCGTTCTACCCGCGGACGATCCTGCGCTTGGAGTGCATCGCTGCTACCGCGGGAGGAGAGCGACTTCGATGAGAGAGAGAGAGAGAGAGAGAGAGAGAGAGAGAGAGAGAGAGAGGGAGGAAGGGAGAGAGATGGAACCTTTTAACGACAGTCGCAGATTAGCGACTCTGAATCCAGATTAAACGCCTGGCCTCGTGCTATATTTCAGGAAGAGGCTGAGAGAAGTTTACAGCCCCTTGTCTTCTTGTTTGTTTGCTCTGCGCGTACGAATCTTCATCGCGGAACGTTATCTCAATATTATGACACTTGAGGCAGAAAGCAGCACATGCCAATGGATCATGATCGGCCATACGCGAATCCATCGCGGACGAGTGGGCGCTTCTTCCCGAGATTCTCTTAAAAATCTCCCGAGGCTCAGGAAGACTCTCGATCGTGCATTCTGGCAGAATTGCCGCGACAGGGCCGGTTTTGCCGAATCGTCGCCGAACCGTGCAGCTCGTCTGGACTCGCGACTGACTTTTTCGCGACTTATTCCATATAAGATTTTATAAGGGAACACCGACGCGACGTGGTTTTAAGGACAAGAGCGTACGCTCGTGTACGAAATGTGAGTGAAATATGCGCGCCGTCAATAGCTCGGCACACGAGCGTGCGTCGCGCGGCGCACGACGAAGATGGAATTAATTCGAGGTCCTCCCTCTCCTACCCCCTATCCCTTCCCCCTCCTCCCTCCCCCACCCTGCCGCCCGCCCCGCGCGAGTTCTCGCGAACTGCGTGGAGTACGAGGCTTTGTGGCGACACGACGGAACGCATCGACCCGGAGGAGAGCGGAGCAGGGGAGGAGGGGGAGGGGGAGGGGGGGAGACGAGGGGGACGAGGGATTTTACTCGTGTAATTCTCTCCGCGGTTATTGGACGCCGTAAAAAGAAGGAAGACGGGAGGGCGGGAGGGCGAGGGCGAGGGCGAAAAGGGGAGGGAGGAAAAAAAGGACCCGGATTTTTCAGCATATTTCTACGCCGGGAGGGAGAAAGAGGGAAAAAGACAGAGACGCAATTACGTGCGAAACATTTTTATACGCGGGATATAATACCGCGTGGTATAGATGCGCGTAATAAATTTACTATCGCCCGTCCGATAATTCGCGCTCGTTATTCCGCTTTCTGCCGTTACGCGGCGGCATATTTCGTGCAAAATGAAGCCTCGGTATGATTTTCGGGGGTAGTACTTTTCCCGCGGCGCGGCGCGAAATTAAAACGAAAATCGCGTATTTTCTGCCTGACGCGTCGCGCCGCGGTGTACATTAGCCCGTGCATTGTTTGTTGGTGCACGTGCCTGCTGGCGAAACGCGGAACACGCGCGCTCGACCGGGATCTCGCGTTATGATTAAAAGAATTAAATGTACCGATTGTGCGGCCGGTTATTCGGCGGAGGTCGCGATGTTGACGCAAATGTTCGGCGGACGAGGGAGAGCACGCGCTCGCGGACGTTGACGTCGTCGCTCGACGCTCTCCATTTGTTTTCTGATAAGAGCGAACGAGCGAAGCGGGAGCAACGACACGCGCGATCGCCGTCGACTTTCAGGTGTTATCGCTGTCCACCTCCCGCGGAGACCGACGTCTTCTTCTCTTCGGCTCGCGAGTCCCTCCCCCACCCTTTATCCGATCCCGCCTGTCTAATTCTCGGCCGTAGCTGTCTGCTTCGAAGCGATGCGTCTTCGAGGTAAGACGAGACCCTCACACGAGAGATCGCTCTCACCTTGACTTCGCTCGTCGTGGTCGGCCAGCATTCGTGGACGCAGTCGCAGAAGCATCCTTGGAACGTTTTTTTGATTGAATTTAATTGGTGATATCTGGCCGGAGCCGTTGGCAGGCGGCTTCGACATGTGTCAGTGATTCGCCCGCATGTGATTCCGCATGGTTATCGGCGATTGCGCGATAAGAGCGCACTTGGATCGATGTAGATCGTCACGGTCGCCGAGCCAAGCTCTTTAGCCGCTCTTTCCTTCATGCTTCGCGAAAAAGAATCGCCCGCCTCGCCTCCCCACCCCTCCCCACGCCCACGGGGTGGGGGTGGGGGTCCCCGGAAAAGCGTGATTTCGCGATGCGCCGTGTAACGAGAAGCGCATAAATATTGCATGGTCGCGCTGGAAAAGCCTCCGTGCATCGGATCCAGGGCTTAATACATATTTCATAGGCGCGGCGCGCAACAAGTATTCGCCCGAGCGCGAGCGCGAACGTATCAAACGATTATACACGGTCGCCGAGCTGTTCACGGCTCGCGGCTCGCACGCGGCCCCTTCCGCGCGAAAAATGCACAAGGCCCACGTTGAAACGGAATACAGAACTGAGACCGCGGGCAGTAATGCGAGGTAACCGTGGGAATTTCACAGGGATAGATATCTATCGAGAGCGGTCTTAGATCTACATATATCAGGTGTACGCGGAGAGCGTAATGCGCGCGCGCGCGCGCGCGCGCGCGAATCCGACCTACCCTTTTTACCTGTTGGCGAGGATATCGCCAACCATAGCTTATCCGACGACTCGATGAGAGACCAGAGGTCTTACCGTTCTGGAGCTGAGAGTTCAAGGACTGCACCCGGCGAGGTTGTCTCGTCAGGTCGTCTGCGGATCCTGCTCGAATTCTGGACATTCATCTCCACGTCGAACTCCGCGCGTCGATTTCCTGGAAAGCAAGTTTCCCGGCGAGGGTGACCGTCACCGGAGCTGTCCGTCCGTCTAGCGCGGAGTTACACCTGTTCCGCGAGAGCGGCACGGATTATTGTGGAATATCAGCCTGCCTACGGGCTGCAGTAACGAGTTAACATTGAAGCCGCGCGCTATTGCGATACGAGCAACAAAGCTTTATTTAGGTTATGAGCGATAAGCCCCGCGAGCTCAACAATGAACTAATTAGCCGTGCGTAGAGCACGGCACATCGACACATGTAAGAAAAGCCTAATTAATCCGGGAAGCCTTCCCCGATCCCGGACTTCCCCTGGCGAGGATGGCAGGGATGGATTAACTAACGCGAATCCGTAACGCGATGTTGACTTGCTCAAAACATCGCTTCGTACATCCGAGCTATTTGGAGCGTGAGACGAGAGTTTTCTTTTTCACGATTGCCGATCGGGAGGCAGGACGGCGCTGATTCGGAAGAAAGGCGGTTTCGCTTTACACGCGCGAAAGTACGGAAGCGTTTCGTCCCGCGGTAATTACAGACACTTTTACGGACACTACTTGCATACGCAGCATACGAGACCCGTGCGTATTCAAGTGGAGTATTTGCTGGAGTATTTTTCACACGTGGAATTTAATCGCGACGCGAGATGCGCCGCTAATCTAAACCGCGCGCGCGCGCGCGCGCGGCATTTCTTCGACGGGGCTCAAATCAGGGGGATCAATTCACTTTCTCGATATCCACTCGCAAATTCAATCTCGCGGATCTCTGTGAATCTTGTGATCGTATTATGAAAAATGTGTGAAAGGTCATTCCGTTTCGAAATCTCTCTCTTTCTCTCTCTCTCTCTGTTGCAAGATGTGCTATATTGACTTGTGCAATAAAAACTTGCTACATGGTCCGCAGAATAGTCGACGGAGAAAGATCGATGGAGTATGCAACGTTCGGTTGAAGAGATCGGTTAAAATTAAAACTCACTGCGCGCTGCAGCGGCGATCGAAACTATTCCCGATATATCGCGCATGATCGCGTCCGAGTGAGCGAGAGTGAAATCGAGGATAGCCGCGAAATTAATAAACAGCCATGTTTATTGCGCTTCTCGCGATTTCGCCGGCGAGCCGCGGCGCGAGCTCGCGGGGGAGGCGGGCGGGACAAAAAGCGATCCTCGCGCGGCGAGCGTAGGCACGCGCTCGCGCTCGCGCTCGCGCGAAGGCGCGCGTTATGCAACGGCGGGCTTTTAGTGGGCCGTATAGTTGCGTCATTCGCTTAGTCGTCCGCTTATAGTCAGCTCCGATCGCGCCACGTGCCGGCCGAGCCCGCCCGAGCGTAGGCTCGCTTGCATCGCGGCGACCGCGATCGCGGCCGGACATCCGGAATTTCGTCCGGATCATTACCGGAACTCTGCAAGTCCGTCATTAACCGCGGCCCGGTTGCAGTCTTGTCTCGGGAGAGCCGGTCATCACTCGTAGATGACCGGTCTCGCTTCATAGCCAGATATGGGCGTCACGGTCGCCGGTTGAATCGATTGTCTCTCTCTCTCTCTCTCTCTCTCTCTCTCTCTCTCTCTCTCTCGTCCGTCCGTCGCGACAGACGAGATTCGCGGGTTCCTTCCTTCATCGCCGAGGATGAAAAAAATCGTGGCTCCGCGTAGTAAGCAGAATCGTTTTCCATTCTGCTTTTCGATCTCTGCTTTCGTTGATAAAGCGAGCGATCTATCATTGATTTGCTCGGCGTCTTGTTTTTCCATTGTTACACCGAATGAAAAGTCTGCTAAAGAAGACGCCATCATTGATACCATTGTTCGAATAATACCGCATCCGCTTTATCGTACATCGGATCCCGTCGACGATTATCGGACGATTACGAGCAACTGAACTCGTACTCGTGAATAGATGAAACGATAAAAACGCGGGCAATGTCGGGTGTCGTCTCGCGCACAACATGATTCAGCCAAAATTGAAAGAATCTCTCCGTGTGCCTCTCCCGACTTTCATCCTTACGGATGAACTCGTAAGGATCCGATCGGACTCGGAAACGGACATGGAACGCGTCGAGATTCTCGCGAGAGACGCACGGAGAGACAGTCCGGCGAAACGCGCGATGCGCGCCAAATTTAAGGCACCGGCCTTGAAGGAGAGTGAGTTACCGCGGTGAGTTCGCGGCAGTCCTCTCTTTGTCCTAAGTGCACGGTGCGCTGCGGCGGAACAGAGGGGACATTCTCGGTGCGGCCTCACGGTCGCAGCTGGTGCCAATTTGCTTGACCTTGCGCCGAGTTGGCGAGCGGAGCACTTTTGACACACGAGCGGCGGCGTGAATGCGGCATGGCTACGCTCGGGAGTGCGCGAGTGCTCTCGCGCGCGATGACAGCCGCGCGAGCGGGGCGAGAGCGTGTCAACGAACTCGCGCGCGCCGAAATAGCGAGCGCATAAACGGCGAATCCGAGCGTAATACGCGCCTCGCGGACCTAAAATTACGACGCGCGTGGCGTCGACAGCGATGATGCTGCGTGGCTGCTCGCGCGAGACGTCGTTGCGAGAGCGAAGGTCAGATCCGGCACCTTATGACTCACCTCGCCGCGCGATTACGGAGCGGCCGTGCGCGGGGGATCGCCTCTCTCGCGAAATCGGAATCTGCATTTCATCTGTCATCGCTACGATTCGCGCGCGTGGGTGACGGATCCGCGGAATGCCGAGCGTAACTGGCGGCAGGAGGCGGTAGGCAGCGATAAATAAATAATTCCGATCGAACTTGCGGTCTCGTCGGCACATAGGTGTGTACCTGACCGGCTCTCCGAGCCTGCCCACGTGTTCGTGTTCGCGCTCTCTCGCGCGCAGGCATTTCAGCGAGACGCGTGGGCGCGTCCGAAAACGCGGAGACTCGACGCTCGAGCCTTTGAGATTCCGTTAATTGTCGGAGGTGTCGCAAATGTCGGGCGGACAGCTAATAATACGCGTGCTCGCGTATATCTGCAAATACGGTCCTCTTTTATAAAAAGTCCTGACCTTTTTATATAACCGCCGTTCTACAAAAAGGCGGCGCTTTATAAAAAGGCCGGGCTTTTTATAAAAGAGCTGAATTCACGGCGATCCTGTTGCGCGTATATTTAAAGCCAAGTCCTTCGTCGCGCGACCCGCCCGATTCCGAATTCCTCTTCTCTTCTACGCCATCGGGGCTTCCTGTTTCGTTTTCGGTGCGATTGTCCCGACGAATATCGGTTCGGTTTCTGCGAACTGATTCTTTCCGTAAACGGCGCGCCTTCGATTCAATTAATCCGCCTCGTTCAGCGGAACGGCGGAAGGAGAACGATCGCTCCGAGCGCGCGGTTTCTCACCAATCTTGCGAGCTTTTCACTTTCCCCGAAAAATTCCGTCCGCCTTTTTAGAAATAAAGCATCGACGTCGTCTCTCTTTCCGAAGCGGGACGCTTCCGTTGTTTCCGTTGTAAACGATAAGCGGAGACAAAGCGCGATCCACGCGCTCTCGCGAGGTCGTAAGCGCCATATTGCGGCGGGCGTATGAATTATTAAAAGAATACTGATGATTTTATCTGGCCGCGTAAATCGTGGCGAGTCGCGCGCGAAAAAGAGCACGCTCACTTCTCATCGGAGAGACGATACGGATCGTCACGGAAAAGCGCGTCCATGCGCGTCTCCCTTTTTCGCTGCACTTTTGCCCAAGTATTCGCGTCGGCGCGCGTGGCGACGCGAAACAGACAACAGACACATCTCCCACGTTCAATCGAACGTCGTGACATGGCGAGGACATGGCAATAGCAATAGCGAGGGATCAACGAGACTTTAATCTGAATTTCAATTCTACAGAGATACTCTTATCACGTCGCGATATTAAATTGATGCTAAATTTATTACGCAAAGGAAGAGGAGACAGGAACGTAAACGTTCGATATAATCGTCAGGACGATCCCTACGATCCCTATGATGTGAGCTTTCAATGAGCTTGGAACGATAATCGTTAATCGTGGTTCCTTATAATCGCATATGTAATCCTACTCGTTAGATAAATCGGTGAGCGCAAAGCGCGCACTGAAATCCGTCAGGTACGCGGCTGTTGCGGCTTAACGCGGGCCGCGTTTCACGACGCGATCCAAGAGTTAAGGATAAAAGTCGTAAACGCGTATTGGCGCATAGATAATTTCACGACGCGGAGAAGGTGAAACTGCATTCGCCTAATGCCGTTGCGCCTCGCATTGTCCGTGCCGCGACGCCCACCCGGGTCCGCTTATAAATCCGCAACGGGCGCTCGCTTAATCCGCGCGCTCGTACGCGCGCGCACGTTCGCTCGCAACGTGCGTACACGTGCTCGTGCGCGCGCGCGCGCGCGTGCGAGAGAGCGCGGCAATGCGCCTCTCCGCGGATTTATCGGCGATGCTGAGACAATACGCGCCGAGATAGGACAGCTCTATTAGGATCTCACCGAATTCCACCGTGAAAGGCACTTAGCTTTCGGCATTGTAGCCGGGTTAACGATTCATGCCGCGGCGATATCGCGGCTTATCGCGCGACGCACCGACCGAGCGGAAGAATGGGCTCGCTGATCGAGGGCGGCCGTGATTCCAGCGCGAAGAACGAACGACAAATATCCGGACGCGAGCAGATAGCGGATAATGGATACTTATCGATCACCGCGCCGGCGGAATCTCCAGCGAATTAATCAGCCCTTAACTGCCCGATATCGAACGTCGCAACGTGCACGTGTGCATTCGATCCGGTCCACACCGCGCAGACGCGCTTGATCGCGCAGACGAGATCGGGCTCTCCTTTCCTTATTCGATCTCGGAAATACTCGCTCCGCTCGCAAGCGCACGCTCCTCGTACGCTCCTCGAATCGGGCTACTTTCCCAGAGATACGCGTTTAGGTCATTTGAGCGTCTCGTAGCCGGCTACGAGAGTACTCGAAGCCAGACCGGACGTGAGTCAGCGAACTTTCGTCGAAACAGGAACGAAGACACCGAGTAATGATCCGGCTGACGTATATCGAACGATGCTCGCTCGTATCGCAGCGTTTGGCGAACGCGCGTTCGTTTATCGTGTCGGCCGATAATTCTCGGTCGGATTCCACGAACGAGAATCCATCGTGGTGCTTCGGGGCCCGAACGCGCGCAAAGGAGAACGAGAGGACAAAAAGAAGACACCCGGAGAGACCGAAAGAGACGAAAACGTACGACGAAGGACCTCGATTCACGGCGCGGAGTTCGAGGTCGGGCCTTGTCTACCTACCGAATGCATCGCCGGCTTTTGGGCCCGCCCACGACCTTGGCGGCGGGCCGAGCTAAGGACGGCCTCGATTTCGTTTTATTAACATTTAGCTCCGACAAACATTCGGCCAGGAGGGATCGACCTGCCTCGAGGCCGAGCTGGCGGGACAGCGCGGATCCGAATACACGCGAGAAGATGACGCGAGATGAATCGTGACCGCGGGATGGTGATGCTTGAAATGGCGACGATGTCATCCATTTTTAAGCGATACGATTGATCGTCGGAGGGAAAAATGAAATTCAATTAAACGCAAACGCAATTCTGATATCATCGTCGATATTATTATCGCGATGATAAATCATAACGCTGATGACACCATCAAAGTCGCAAGTCGCGTGTTTCTGAATATCGGGAGTCCGTAAACCGATCGAAATAACCGATCGCGATCGATAACGCGGATAGGACTGAGAAAGAACGATTAGATCGCCCTCACGAGGATTCCTGGGATGAAGATTCCTCGCGGAGCCACAAAATTAGAAAAACGCCGCAGAATTCTAGTGTTCCTAGTTTCCGGAGTACGATGACAATCTAGTGGAAAGCTACTCGCGGAGGAGACGTACCGGACGCAGGAATACTCCAGATAATACGTTTCGTACGCGCGGGCGAGTTTCGTTGATAGATAACGCGCGATTATCGCGCGCGATTAACGACGCGGACGCGACTTTCGTATCTCGCGCGCACGCGCGCGCGCGGCGTTACGTAAAGCGGACTACCTGGAACTTTGTTAAACCGCGGCGACTCGCGGATCACTCGATCGATTGCCTGCGCTATCGCGCTGCGGAGTGACGAATTCTGGAAACATTCTCTGGAGAGAAAGAAACTTACATATCGCGATGGAGGTTAGCTTGGCTCTTTGTCTCGCGGAAACCGATAAATCCTACTGGCGAGTTTTATCACACGCCACGTAAGGCGACAATTGGCGCGAACAATTGGCGGAATGTTGATCCGCTTTGACGCTTTGCGCTTTGTTATCTCCTTTCTGACCTGTAAACTTTGGAGAACGAATTTACTATCCGCTTGTCCATTTCGAGGGAGCCCCGCGACGCGCGTTCCGGATCCCGAGAAATCGATCTCTTTTCTAGCCATCTTCCTCCCGCCGCATGGCCATTCGACGACGCTAACGAGAAAGCTACGCCGATAATAATAGTAATATTCATTACTCGCCGTCGACGTGGAGGAGAGCGAGGAGGGGCGTGAAACGGGAGCGCGGTTGTAACATCTGCTTTAGGCGTGTAGTCGCCGCGCGATTATCAGTAATGCCGGCGCGACCGGTGCCGTAATGGCACGCGGTTTGCACTTTCGTGGAAATGGTTAATCTTGCAAGTTTAATAAGGCGCCATTGGCGCGCAAACGCGATCCCCGATGCCTGCGATCCTCCATCCCCCCCCCCCTCCCGTCCTCGTAATGAAACGTAGAAGAAGATATACGTAACGGGGAAGATGCGCGAGAGAATTTAATCGGCCGTGAACGCCGCGATGTTCGCGATTCTAGTCGCAATTTAGGACGGCGAGATCGCTCTCGTGAGAGATGATTGACGCACCGTCAATCTAGAGAGGGCGATTATCTTGTTTGCGGGAATCTGCAGGAGTGAGGATGTCAAATTGTTGATGTTAACGAAAGTTAATTCGCCGGCGTGCTTGCTTCACATCGTACGAATGTAACTTGTTGCTGCGCTTTATGCCGCGCGTTTCATTCTGCCTCGATTCTAACGAGGCGCACGTGATGAGCATCGAGAGCGGAAAGCGGCACCGCGCATTGCTCGCATAGCGCGCACCGCGACCTTATCTCGACGCGCGGAATTAAGTCAAGGCCCGGTGCGGCGTTTTCGTTTTCATGTCGTGTCGAAAAATGGGTCGCGCGCCGCGATGTATGCAGCGCTATGAAATTTTCAGATCGCGCGACACCGCGCTATCGGGTCACGGAGCTATTCGCGGATCGCCGTCCGCTATCGAGCACACCAACTATTCGCCGCGGCGGCCTTTATTAATCCTCGACTCGCGGATCGCCCGATTGGCGATCGTTTGATCGCCGATTACGACTAAGATCAAGAGCGCGATGCGCTCCGAATCCGAAACAATCCATCGGTCGATGTTGAGAATGAATGAATTTCCACGTGCACGATCATACGGACGCGTGGAATCGAACTCTGTCGCAGCGCGACGTTTAATCTCGAGAGAAGCCGCGATCGAATCTCATGATCGCGATCGCTCCGCGCGCCGCGCCGAGGAAATTTTCGGGCTGATGATCGGAAAGCGCCGGGCCAGCCTTGACCTCCCCTTCGCGGTACTCGTCCCGAGCTCGTTCCTGGCATTTTTGTGGCCTCTCTAGCGAGCGAAGCCCGCGGATGAACTTGTTCGCGAATTAACGACGAATCGATATCGCGAAACGTGTCCGCGCGCCCGACGTCACGCCCGCATCCGTATTTTTCATGATGGCGCGGTGTTGTTTTTTTTTCTCCCGTGCTCGCCTCCGCGCATTTATGAACATCTCACGCCGGCCATGGAAAAACATGATAACGCCTATAATATTTCGCATTCACGCAACGAAAGCAACGTATCCCCCGCAAAACATCGGCTATTTGTTTCTTCTTGCGCGAGGCCAGTTTGCATTACGGGACACGCGGATTTCGCCTCATTTCGGCTCAATTTCTCCAATGATATCTCTAATTTATCCCGGTTATAGGCCTCCGATTTCCCCGAAAATCCTGCTCTACTCTAGATTCGATTCGCGAGATTGCATCGTTGAAAGCGTCGCGATTATCTTCTCGTTTATTTTCTATTTATTCTTTTTTTCTCTTTTCCTTTTTTTTTTTTTTTTTTTTTTTTTGGGCAAAAGTATCTTGGAATCGGAGAAACAGTGCGCTTGTTATTACTAAAATAAACAAACTGCCGCGGTCTATTGGACGACGGCGTGGCGCGCGATGACATGAAAATATTTTATTCGCATTGACGCCAGCAATGGCGACACGCGGACTGTACATTTTTTCTCTCTCTCTCTCTCTCTCTCTCTCTCTCTCTCTCTCTCTCTCTCTCTCTCTCTCTCTCTCTCTCTCTCTCTCTCTCTCTCTCTCTCTCTCTCTCTCTCTCTCTCTCTCGCTTTCAGCGACCCGGTAATAACGAAATTAATTTCTGGCAATATATTATCGAGAATCCGGTAATGCGTTCCGAATGCGAGCGATTCGACGAAAATGCTTTTTCAATTATTTTCGCGTGGCGTGGAGTGCGTTCCACGTCATCGGTAAAATAAAATTTTGTCGTCTAACCGGGTAGTGCGTCATCGTTGTCGGAGCTCGAATCACCGAGCGGTCATTGCACCGTCGGTAGTTCTGTCAATGAAGCGGTCCGAGTGCTCTAATTTCGATCAATTAATAAGAGACCGCGGTCGCCCGTCCAGAAAGAAGGGCCCGTGCGTGTCCCTTCTCCTCGAAATTCACTGAGAACGCAGCTTTGAACAGAGCTTGGAGAAAACGAGCGCGCAACATTGAGAAATCATCATTGTTGGAAATGTTGTAAAGGTTGCTTTAATACGAAGGGAAATCTTTTCATGTTCGCTTCGCGTTTACTTTGATGTTTCGTACTGCTCCCGATCTCGTTAGCTGTACACTCGTTTCTCTCTCTCTCTCTCTCTCTCTCTCTCTCTCTCTCTTTGTGATTACATTCGTGAGCCTTATATCAATTTTTTATTTCAACATACACGCGGCAATCATGCATTCAATATTGCAGGAATGATTGTATTAAATAACCAAGTAATATCCGTGCAACACTAGCAGCGACACCGCGGAAACCGCACTTTGTTAAATTTTTCAACGTTAAATTTTTGGCGCGTGTCGTACAACTCGTATCAACGGCTCCAAGCACGATTTCACACAATTTGTCGCTTATTGAGCCGCACAATTTATTTGACCTACAAACACGGCGACGCGGATAAAAGTACGCATGGTCGACTGGAATCCGGCCAGATATTCCCAATGTGATTTATGCCAACGTCAATATACGCGAGCGCATCGGTATTCTGCACTTAAATTCCATTATCTTAACGACTTGTGCTACACGATGTCGCATTTTCCGAACGTTTCATCATCGGACAACGGCGCGATGCCGCTTCCCAGAAATTCAACGGATTTAATAAGCGCTGCAGCATTTCTAATCAAACGGAAAACGCGGCCAGATAAGTTTAATGCGAACGCGATTGTACGTCAGGCGTTTACGCTTCCTCCAATACGAATGAGATTAATATCGAACGCGATCATTGCGATCATGATTTAGCTTCCGTCACGCAGAAGCGCAGCGCTCTGTTTCATTAAAAGAAAGAAGGGTGGAAATCCACGAAGAAATCCGCGAGAATTTGCTAACTGCAAAGCGGACGTTTTCTTGTTCGTGCTACTAAACGATACCGCGGGAGGAAATAACCCAAGAGAGGAGAAGGACCGAAACGTCGATTCGTACGAAACGTCGATAACTCTCGTTATCGATCGTCCCACCGGATGCAGTTTTATAAGCCTTTCAGATTACGCGGTCCCCTTGTTGCGTTGCGTCGAATGCACTGCTCTCCCTTCGCCCTCAGACCACTCAAACCCCTTCCGTGCTCCCGCGATTTATCAACTTCACCTCTCCCTCTATCCCTCCCTCTCTCTCTCTCTCTCTCTCTCTCTCCCTCTCTTTCTCTCTCTCTCTCTCTCTCTCTCTCTCTCTCTCTCTCTCTCTTCGCTTTCCCCTCGCGCGGGCTCTAACGCAGTTTTGCAATTTCAACCTCATTTTTGCGCATCGCTATCGCCCCGTACAAACAGCGATAATGCGAGCTGACCTTATCAGGCACCGCCGCTTATCGGCGAGCGCTTATTTTTTCAGGCCACTCTGGCATTTTCGCAAGAATCCGCGCGTGGCACCGCACCTTTGCAAGATCACACGCGTGAAGGAAAAGAAAGAGGAAGAAAGCGTAAGCAACTCTGTCGCAACGCGCTCCATGCTTCGTCGTCATCTCTCGTTAGTTCGAGGTGATCCCTCTCTTTCTCTCTCTCTCTCTGTCTCTCTCTTTGTCTCTATTTTCGTATCACTGCGTAACTCGCCATCATCGAATTGCATCGAATCGACTGATAGAATCGATCCGGAAGTGCGACGTAATGCGACCCCTCTCTTTTCCAAAAAGGCCCTCTCTGGCCAAAAATCATGATTGCGATCCCTCGATTTCCGCTTCGCGGCATCCGATTGCCTCAAAAGTTTCGCGACATTCGGCTGTCGCCGATTAACTGCAGAAATGTGACAATGTTGGTGCAACATTCGGTGCAATCGGAGCAATCGGCGGAAATTAATTATGGTGCGAGAACGCACCGTAAGATCAAACTAAGATCATTGCTGCTGCAGCGCAAGTGCACGCGCTGTCCCTGCCAACAGGTGGTCTCCGATAATATGCAGAAATCGATTTTACTGTGAAATGCGATGTAACAAATTCGCATGACTATTTTATCCGTCTCGTAGCCGATTAATCCGCGAGTCCAAACTTTCGCTTTAGCGATTGCAATTATTATGACGTTTGCGGTTTGCAGTAATGGGCGAATGTTTGCGAGAGCGCGATACAATAAAATAAAAATTGCATGCAATTAGTTCAGCTAGAGAGCGAGAGAGAGAGGAGGAGAGAGAGAGAGAGAGAGAGAGAGAGAGAGAGAGCAAACGATGCGATAAAAGGCGACTGGATTAATTCAAGGGCACACATAATGAACAATGTGAACACCGACGACATGATTACTGCAAGATCGTCGGGAAACCGCAACCAGTTGACGGCGGAATTATCTCCGGTGTTTCCTGCTGTCAAGTACGAATCTCGATAAATCGTCTGCAGGTAGATTCGCACATGGAGAAATCCTGACAGCGGTTCCATTACGTAAACCAAAAACACGGAGCATTTTTATTTCGCACGCCTGCGCCCGCACAAAGAGATTATCGCGTAGTGGGAGCAACATGTTGCGCGCAGCGGCTCGTTTTCACTCGGAGCGATGAAAATCGTCCGAGTGCGCGACGATATTTCTCTTTACATATATCTATATACAAGCTTTTATATATTTATATATATATGTATATATATATATATGTGTGTGTGTGTGTGTGCGTGTAAGCTTAGGGATTAGATTTCTACTAGAAGACGTTGCATTATGCCAATTTGTCGCGCCTCCTTTCTTAACGAGCGATCTTCTCGAAGGCGCCGAGAGATTTTCTCGGTTACGCGCGTACGACCGTCTCTTTAGCGTTTCGCCGGCGTTTCTTTCATTTTAATGGGACTTATAAAACGTAGCACGCGAAGAAGACGGGGGGAGAGAGAGAGGAGGAGGAGGAGGAGGAGGAGGGGAGGGAGGGAGCGAAGGAGGAAGAAGGAAGCGAAGGCGCGTTTCTCAGCTACGCCGGCGACTTATTGCACCGGCGGCAACCTGCCCCGTCGTAATGCCGGTCGTTTGTGCTTCGTATAAAGACGCAAACGAGCATTTACGAGTGAAAGTAGCTCGCGAATCTCCTTTTGCTTTTGAGATCTACCTGCGCCGCTAATCGGAGCCGCTAACCTGAAATTTCGTCTGAGCCCGCGGAACCGCTCCGGCGATGCGTCCGCGATGCCGGCTGCCGGGTCGTGCGTGTCTCCTCCTTTCTCGTAAATTTCCCGTAAATGACACGTTGCGCAGCGAGCCGCTAAAAGTTACGCATCGCGCGCCCCTTTCCCCTTAGTTATTTTATCTATTTGTGCGCGGCGTATTTTGAAGCCTCCTTTCTCCCTCTTGCCCTCTCTCTCTCTCTCTCTCTCTCTCTCTCTCTCTCTCTCTCTCTCTCTCTCTCTCTCTCTCTCTCTCTCTCTCTCTCTCGCTCTCGCTCTCTCTTTCTTTTTCAACTTGTTCATCGTCAGGTGGGAATACATGCGCTGACGGGTGCGAAAGCGCTCAGGGCACTGATGAAAAATGTATATACGACCTTTATGCACATGTAACAGTTAACTGTTACCACCGACAGTTACACGATATTATCTACGCTTCGACACGTAGTTAAATCCATTCTCGCGTATCAGGGGCAGCAATTCGATGAATAGCGACGCGATACGGCGCGCGCGGCATGCACGGGAAATCCAGAAATGAGCGACAGGATTTTACGGCTTGCGCCGCGAATCGAGCGTCCGATTCCGCTTCGGCGGGAATTCGATCTCTCCGGATTTCTAGAATCTTTCATGCCGCCTGAATTAATCATCGCTTGTCACAAGTGGGCCCGAATAATTCAGCGCGGCGAAAGCCGACGCGCGAATCCCGCGACTGAGGAGCATTAAGCCTGCCAGATTCTTGCAAAGCGGGGACTCAAACTTGATTGAGTCCTTCTCGTGAACGCGCTATCCAAACGCTATCTAAAGGATTTTTAGATAATTTGATTAATGGACGGAGGAATGTGGACGACGAGGTAATCTTCCTTGTCGAAAATCGGACGAGCCTCGCGGTTTTCACGAACGTGCGGACGTACGAACACGCGCGCACATCCTTGCAACTGTTTTTCTCTTTCGCTTTGTACCGTTCTGGAGACTGCAGATGAAACTGCGAGGGATTTATCTTGATGCGACATAGCTACAGCTGCGTTATCAGTTTCTTCATTAATAGGAGATAAGCTCTTTATCTGTCGCGGGAATTGATATCGTTAAATTCACGCAATCCCTCCGCCGTTGCATCCGCCAGCGGGAAAATTTATATCGCGAGCTTCAAGCCGAGCTCGGAGCGGTCACGCGCAGATCGCGCCTGCATTTCCTCGGAATGGTGAGATTCTCGTCCGCGGAGAGAAGCCGCGACCGAACCGTTCAAAGAACTTTGGTCTACGTACGAGCCGCGTACGAGCGATAAATTCTAGCGAAACGCAAAAAAGGCAGATACGGTCAGCGGCCGTCATCGGCCGCTAGATTCGATGCGGATACACGTGTCTCGTGCACGCGATACGATCGCTGACGCGTAACGCACGCAATCAAAGCGATAATCGTCGGTGCATCTTTCCGTTTCGACTCTTTTCCTTTGCGGCCGCCCCGCCCGCCATCGTTTCTTACCTTCCTTACCGGAGCAAATCGCTGCGTCCCTGCGGACACCGCTGATCTCATGAAAACTTGGGTTTTACGTAATAAGATGGACGCGCCAGTTTCCGTGTGCCTTTCACGCGGCAAGGCCGCAGAAGCACGCCGAGTCGCCGTGGGATCGTAAGGGCGCGTTTACGCGCGCCCGATTCCGCGTGTATGTGCCCCTACATGTACATACGTACATGCGTACATGCCTGTTACACGCGTGCCTCCTGTGTGCGCGTTATGCGTCTGCCCGCGTGTGCGAGTGCGCGTGCGTGTGTATACGCACACGCACGCGCGCATGCAGTCGCACGATGCAAAATGCTGCACGTAGGTAGTCGTCCCAGTGTTTCCCAACTTACGAATCGGCGGATGCCGATGGGAGCGAGTCCGAGGGCGATCCGCGACGAGGGAACAACCGAAATCGAGATCGTTGGACGCTGATCGATGACAATCGGATCGATGACAGGCGGGAGAATGCGAGGGATGATCGAGCACGATTTCAGGAATAGCTTAGGCGCGAGAATTGCGCAAATCGCCGCCGCGCGGAGATAATGATATCGATCGTGACGATCGTGTCATGTGCCCTGGTAATAATCGCCGTCGCGGATTTATCCCGATGGCGAGAACAACAGCCCGTTCCGTAAGAATGACGGCCGCAACGCGGCAACGATACCGTTACGCGAAAGTGATTCCTCGTCACTGTTACCGTCGATTATATCGCAGAAGCGTTGCAGATCGCGTATCGCTGTTCCCGCTGCGCGCTCGACTTGAAATATTCGGCCGCTCGATCGCGACCGACGTCGAATATTTATTGTATCAGCTTCGACAGCATCATGTCTGGCACGGAGCATGTCTTTAAGCTCGTCGCTCGGCGCTTAACGCCGCGCGTTAATTACGTTTCCCAGTCGAAGTTTCGATCACGCCGCAACATCGCTGCGAGATTCGATTTCTCATACCGAAACCGCGCCGAAAAATTCCGGCCCCTCGCCGGAGGAGGAAGGGGACGAGGGGGGGGGGGGGGGGGGGGGGGGGGAAAAAAAGAAGCGTTGGGAAACTCTGGCCGCCGCAATTCCGCCGCGCCGATCTCCGAGTTGGCTCCGAGACCATGAACCGATCGTGGGAGCCTGCAGCTGAACGTTAGGCATACGTACACCGAAGCTAAGAAATACCTAGGAGCACCGACTCGCTCCCTTCCCCCTCTCCTCCTCCCTCTGCCTCTCCCACCGGTCTCTTTTCCTCGCCGTCTGCTCCCCGCTGGCCGCATCATCGTCTCTAACTTTGCAGTTCCATTCATTTTTATTGGTCCCTGTCCTCGGAGCTCCCCCCCCTCCCCCCTCGCCCCTTCCCGCCCGACAGTCATCGGGACGGTCGCGTTTTCAGAGCGAGCCGCGCGCTCCGCTCGCTCCTCTTACTTTCATACCGATGCACCCTATTTGCCGGTGCCTGGCACCTGGCGAACCGATTACGCAGATCGGATCGCACGCGGCACGACGGCAGCGTGGCTCCATCGTGCTCGTGCACGTGCACGGGAACGCGAATCGGAGGGACGTCCTCGTCCGTTCCTCGTTGCGCGAACCTAATGATATCGATCCGCCGCCTCTCGATTCGATTCGCGCTCCTCGCGGCGATACGACCTCGCTTAGCTATCCGCTATCCGGCGATAATCACGCGATTGGCAAAGAGTGCACGGAATGAGCGCTTGGCATTGCAGAGAGAGAGAGAGAGAGAGAGAGAGAGAGAGAGAGAAACGTATCTATCCGTTGGACTTTCTCCCTCGGAAATTATGATTATTTGTAATAACGCGTATCGCCGGCACTCGGCCAGCGGCCGCCTCGCTGAAGAATCGGGGACGGGAATTCCTAACGAATTTCAATCGCCTGCCGTAAAAATTAATATCGCCGGCGCGTCGATACGCGCTGTTGACATTTGACATACGCGCGCGCGCGCGCGCGCGCGCCGGCGCGCGATTCGCGATATTTAATAATTTTATACGGCCCTGACATCCTCTCTCCTATTTACGCCGTGCACGAATACCTGGGAAAATCTTTAATATCGCGTGCGCGATTCTTTATCCGCCGGTGTCATTCTACCGAGACGAATCTCTCTCTCTCTCTCTCTTTCTCTCTCTCTCTCTCTCTCTCTCTTTCTCTCTCTCTCTCTCTCTCTCTCTCTCGTCCTCGCGGATAAACGCGCCCAAGTTCTCACCGAATCGAGGTTCTCGAGGTGTCTCGATCGCGCGCGATTCGATAAACGCAGACTCCCCGAAAATCGAAATCGCGGAACGCGGGGGACTTTCGCTGCCGCTGAGGGGAACGCGCGCACATTACGGAATTATGTTAAGCCGTACAACGTGGGACAGGAATTTATCGCGGCTGTTGTCGCTCTGCTAATGGCGCGGTGCGAGATACAGCGATCTCACGATCGAGACTTTGTCCCGTCGATCTTTCGTACCATTAATTTACGGCACGTCGCACTTAATGCGCGCGACTCATAGAAACCTCGCAAACATCTCTCAAACTTGCGCCCGGGGGGGGTGGGGGGTGAGGTGGGGAGGGGAGGGAAAGACGCAACGTCACAAGGGGGACACAAAGCGCGCGTAAGCGTTGCGCGCGCGATCGACAGCGCGATTTATTCGTAGCGGAAAGGTTAATGGCGAACGCGCGGAGCGCTGCGCGTTCGGCTGACCCTTGACACTGGCTTTCGTCGCGGTAGTGGTACTGGCAGTAGTAGTGGTAGGACTCGCGTCGTTGTAAACGACTCGAAAGTTCTCGATCGATTAACGTTCTGGATCGCAATCGAGGCGCGCAACGCGTCGCGGAGTAGCAGTCATTCGTCATTCGGGAGAGAAGTTTACAAACATAAAGGAGAAAGATTCGGGCCAACCGCGACGTTTCTTACGCGTAATCGCGTAACTCGAATCAAGTCGTTCGAGAGCAATTCAATCGATCTCGCGCGGACTCGCACCTCTCAACGCGAGTTATGCGGCTCGGATGACGAAAGCGAAGGCAGGTTAGCAACGGCGGATGCTGATCCCGCGAGCAGGCCACCTCGAAAGATCTCCGCAAAAATGGTCCCTTGACTTTTCGTCCAGCCGCCGATTCCCTCGTGAACGCACGAACGAACGAACGAACGAACGAACGAAGCAACGAACGAACGCCTCTTACTTTCGTGCCGATCGCACGGCACGGCGTTTCCATTCACGTTTCCATTCACCGGCTGTCAGGAGTTACGATGTGTTAGCTCTTTCATCGGCGATTACGTTATTAACACTCGCCCCGCCGACGCTCGCGTTGCAACGTTCAAGTGCAACCAGAGCTCCGTTCGTTTTCCTTTTCCAAAGATATGCTTCGCTGACAGAGAAATGAGGGGAGAGGACGAGGACAAACTTTGATGAGAAAATGTATATATAATTTCGGGAAGATTTATATTTGACGGAAACGATAGAGCGTACATCGCGGTGTTTTATAAAAATTTCGAGATCACTCGACAGCTTTGATTTTCCCTGGCAATTTTCCCAGAGTTTCCCGGCAAACCTTCTAACCGGACGAGAATAATCTTGACAAAGAGTTAGCATTAAACGAGACCGTTAGCACGATGTTTCGGTGGTGTTACATTGGTGTTACATTTTCACTCGCTCTATTTAATCCTTCCAGTTTACCTCTAGTATCTAACACGCATGGAACAAAAGTAGTTACTCTTCTCTCTCTCAGTATGAATTTTTTGCAAAGCGCAAACTTTTAGACCTAACTTGATTCATCCGATCCGTCGATCCTGTTCATCCGCCATTACTACATGTGATTACTCGCTTTTCAGGCGTGCCGTTATTCAGCGGAAGAGCATGATCGCCATTGAGCGGTGGTATTCCACGAGATAGACAGAGATAGTCGTGGATAGGCAGGAGCCGGAGCGGCATCGCGCCCGCGTTTCGGATTATCCCGGCAGAGACCTTTCTCTCTCTCTCTCTCTCTCTCTCTCTCTCTCTCTCTCTCTCCCTCTCTCTCGCTCTCGCTCTCTCTTGCTCTCCGGACGAGCCGCGGCCGATCGAGCCAGCAGCCTTCAACGGCGACTTTTACGATCGATCATGAGGAATGTCGGCTATAAATTGAACGCGCGGACCCCGCGAGCCTTCGATCGAGCAATGAGCGGCCGCTCGTGCTCGGACCTTTCCGCGGAAATCCGCGGAGGAAAGCGGAACGCGGGTAAAAGCCGGTCCGTCCGCGAATCGCTTAATGAACTATTGGCAAGACGAGTCGTCGGACGCGCTAACGAGGATATCGTTATTCGATTTCGCGGGTTTCGCGCCGCCGATAAGTCGACCGCGCGCGGCCTCGCTGGCGTGACAGTACGGTTATTTAAAAATGACAAGGCGGATTTATTCGCGCGATTATGATTCGTCGAATCGTTTGGTCGACGAGGTTTCCGGCTCGGCTGCGGATATTTAACGCGGTTCGCGCCACGAATCATTCGACGAAGCATTTAATAAAAATCTGTCGCCGCGCGAGCTAATCCTCGCCGCCGAGATATTCGCGATTCTTCCAGCATTCCAGCTCGGACGGAACGATAGAGAGGGATAAAAACGCGCATCGATTCGCACAGCGCGATACAATTTCGTGCCTATGTCCTGCCCCAAGAACGAAGAAACGCAAGCTCGAGCGGACGATCCTGTATTATACGCTCATACGCGCAAATCGCTTAATAAACTATCGGTAGCACGCAGGCAGTAATGATATCGCTGGTCGGAGCGGATCATGTGTACCCGAGTATCATTCCGTCAACGGAATTCACGCACGTAACCGCGGTGTGCGATTGTTGTTACCTACTCCGCACCTGCGCGTGTCCAACGCGATGGATTGATCGTAGGACAGAGGTAGCCGATATTCCCTGCGATACCTGCGATATTGCGATCGAGATACACCGCGGTGGCGCGCGTTAATGGATTGACGACGAGCTAATTCGCTCATGTCTCCCGTGTGATTAGCTCGGTTTTACCGAAACTGATCTGTCCTGCCGGTCGATGTCCAAAATGCACATGTTCGCTTTATGATTTGAGATAGCGATCTTTTGAAACCCTACGCGGGATGCTGGCTATCAACTTACCAGTAATTAACAGCAATGGAATGGAGCGATGCGTATGGTCGCGCGCATTCGATTCTCCCGAATCGAACTTTGACGTGTGACCTTCCCTGCGCGCTGTACGAGGTCTTCCCGAGATTCGTCTTTCAAGATCGCAGCTCTTTCGCAGAGCTCCATACGGCTCCAAGTTCAAACGTTTACGCGTTAACGATAAAACTGTCATTAACCGCCAGGCTCGACGACGATTATATTCCGTACATGTGCGTCCTGCGCTCGGAATAAATTCTTCCTTCTTTGCCGAGAGGATTGTTCGTCGATCGTCATCGTCGATGGAAAATCATTCGCTCGAGCGGAGCGGAGCGGTGCCGCTGAATCCGTCGCGTCCCCGTAATTGTAATTTCGCCATGTATGTTCTCTTTCTTTCCTTTACCATTTCTTTCTTTTCACGAAACCGATGATCGGCATGAGGGAGGCTCGCGCGTGGGAAACCGATGCGGCACTTTGGTGCGGTGCCGGTTTGCGAGAATCCGTAATTCGTAATTCGCGTCGTCGACGTGACAAACGAAAATTTGCGCCGAGCGCATCGATACGAGCGCGCGCGATACGATAACGCTTGCGCCGATTATTCCGAGTCTTTGAATATTCCGATTGCCCGAGCACCAAGCGCGATACCTGCAACGTGCAACGTGAAAATATAACCGCTAAACGCGCGGACAAAATCCGAACAAGTTATGCAATAAGAGAAAAGAAACTGAAAGTAATGTATAGCGTAGTGTGGGTTAACGACGCGAGAAACAAATTTCTGTAAACAGACAAGCGTACAACGGAACACGTTCACGCCGCGGCATACTGTTACACTGGAACAATTAATCCATAATTAATTTGCTAGAATCGAGCTGCGTCCGCGATATTTCTTTTTTTCTCCCGGATCGGAGATGCGCTATCCCGTAGCGACTGTACTTTGCTAACTATCGTTGATTTCATTTGCAGTTATCGGAACGTATCTCTCCGAGCAATCGCTTATTCGTATACGTGCACAGCACAGCGTGAAAAAAGATTGGTCGGATACGATTGTCGCAATGCGAAAAAAATGATTTATTACATTATTTTATGCGCGCTGATAGTCGCGTTCGTCGACGCCTTGCGATTTTCTTGCTCGTCGCTCGAAGATAACGCGCTTTACACGCGACAACGCGGGTCACCGGCCTCCACGAGGTGGTGCACTCGTTATTTACCGGCCAGAAATCTCGCTATTTCGTTCCCTCGTCTCGGCGAGAACAATGGGAGGAGGCTTGAATTATCACAGACGCCACGACGAACGGCGCGTTCGTCGTACGACACCATCCGACACGTGTTGTTACGGATTCGGAACGACGATTGTTGTCTTGTGGGGCTCTCGAACGTTCTCGAGGCTATATCGCGGATTCGGAGAGACGATTGTTCTCTCGTAAGATTCCCGAACGTTCTCGAAGCAGAGGACTCCTGGGTACGAGCACGTATAAATATAAATATTAGCCGAAGAATCGTGCCCAGGAATGTTGTTATCGTTAGTTTTTGTAGTGTAGGTAAGAAACGGGTACCTAGTTTACTCGATCCGCAGAGAAGTAACGAGAGACACAGTGTCTTGCGAGATATCCGAGGCAACGGTCGCTTGTACAGAGTAAGCATCGACATATTTATAACTGTTAATTCGTTTGCCAATTAAAGAGGATTGTTGTATATTCTACGACTCTGGTCTTTACTCGTCACGCTRTCCTTGAATCGGCGAATAAAATAAATATCTAAACAGAGTTGGAGCGAATTTCTATCGAAGGCGCTCTAATATTGTTTCCGGTCCTTCGAGCCGGATTCGCGGATAGTTGATGTTCGAGCGTATCAGTGCGTTGTTGGTGAAACGGACAGTATAAATGATCTTCTCTGGTGCGGCGGGCACCAAGTGTTCGTTGTAAGGATCATCACGAGCTGGATCAGAAGCCAATCGACATCGCTTTCTTTCTAAAACTCGGAGCTCACGTGAGTGACACGTGACACGATACACGCTCCTGGAAAAAGCGGAGTCCGGAACCTGTTGGAGATTGGTACCGAGTTAACGACGAAGAACACCCAACTGTATCGACGTCTTGTAGCTGTGCTGCATACGCACCACAGAATACACGGGTTCGCTAATCTTTGGGATTCAACGGATGTACTGTCCAGTTCTAGGACAATCCTAAGAGTCTTACGGTAATCATACGGCTGATGATCTTCAGGACTTTCTTGAGAAGCAAGGCATTATAATCGACACGCTCAAGCGCGTCATCATTAATTTCAAGAAGCTCCCAAAGGCTAACGTCACGCTTACAAAAACGAGAACGCGCCTAGCTGATTTACAGAAGTATTGGGAGAAGATTCTAGATTTACACGCTAAGATCAGCCGCACGGCGAAGGCGGAAGACCGGAAGAAGCTGCCCTACTTCCTCCAAGATGAATTCCTAGCCGCCGAGGACGCCTACACCGAAGCTGCGGACTATCTGCAGGAATAACTAATTTTGTAACACCGGAAAGTCCTGCAGGTAACAACCGACCCTATGGTCGACGATGAACCGCAATCATCTGCGGTAACGCTGCAACGCATTCCAATTCCGACATTCTCGGGTGAGTTCTCTGAGTGGCCCAGGTTCCGTCACCTTTTCCACTCTCTGGTCCACTCGAATAAGGCGTTGAYCAAAATTGCCAAATTCCATTATCTGATCTCGAGTGTTACTGGAGCCGCCGCGGCGAMACTTGATGGACTTGACGTCTCCCCCGAGAATTATGACGCGTGGGAGGCATCGTTGGAGGAATACGACAATAAAAGAGAGCTAATCCGTTCGCACCTCCGAACGATTATCCGCCTTCCAGACGAAAAGCTCGAAACTGCCGTCGAGCTGAAGAAGCTGAAGGACATCGTACGCGTCGCGCTCGTAAACGTGACGAATCTGGGATKCCAAATTAGCAATTGGGACCCCTTCTTATTGACTATCATGTCTGAGAAATTTGGCCCTCAAACGGAGGCGAAATGGAGTGAGCATCTAGGCGACTCCAAGTCCCTCGTATAAAGAGCTGGGCGCGTTTCTGAATCGCCATATTCACTCGCTTCCAGCTTTTACGGGTGTAGCTCCTACACCGGTTGTCAATAACTCGCAAAAAAGGGGTCGTTCCGTTGTTCATAATGTGTCGGTACAAAACTGTGTCAATTGTAACGGCTCGCATGGCTTAGCAAAGTATGACAAGTTTCGGTCGTTAACGGTCGAGCAACGCCGTGCACTTGTTCAGGAAAAGAGAGCCTGCTTTAACTGCCTACGGTTGAATCACTTCACACAGAAGTGTTCAAGTAAATCGCGATGTGCGCGTTGTCGGCGCTCACATCACACTCTCTTGCATCCGGAGGAAGGCCGGACCACTCGGAGTATAGGAAATCGGGAGTGCGGTGCCGGCGATCCGGAACCCCGATCAGTCGCGAGCCCCTCCTCTGCTGTGGGAAAGGACGTGGTTGCCCACGTTCAAGCTGCGAAGGTTCCTTGGGAGGACCGCGGACTTCTGCTTGGGTCGATCTTCACACTACGGAAGGTCGCCGGATTCCAGTTCGCGCGCTCCTGGATCAGTGTTCGACGCTTAGCTTTATTTCCGAATCCCTCTATCGGACGCTGCATACTAAACGACAGCGCATCGACGTAACGACCAGCGGAATTGCCGGAATGGAGAGAGGGGGTGTGAGAACCAGGGTTTCGCTCGGACTGTCCCCTCGCGGCAAACCCGTCCCGATGATCCCGCTGACGGCATATGTGCTTCCGAACATTACGGCCTCGCGAATTCTGCCTCTCGATATGTGACCCCATCTCCGCGGTATTGAACTGGCGGATCCGGATCCGTCAAGCCAGCACATGCTGATCGGATCGAATCTATTCGCGTCGATTCTCGTGCTCGAATCCCCGCGTCTGGGCCCAAGGGACGTACCCGCGATCCAAAAAACCGTTTTTGGATGGATCCTCTCTGGCCCTGCAGGCGTAGCCCGATCTGGACGAGGCTCACGTGTCGCTTTGCATTGCCAAATCTGACAGCAACTCCTTGCTACGCAAATTCTAGGAAGATGAGGAGGTTCCACAGAAGCTACCTCTCAAGGAGGAAGATGAACAGTGCGAAGAGCATTTCGTCTCTACGCACTCCCGCATCACGGAGGGTAGATACATGGTGAGACTGCCTTTCAAAGCAGGTCCACCCATCGACATTGGCGGCTCTCTGCAGGATCACCATCGCCTTATATGCCCGGACGGAGGGTAGGTTGCAATCTCGTCCGGAGATCAGCAGGCCATGACTTTCTTCGCGAATACCTTGAACTGCGACATATGGAGCCCGTCAGCGAGAAAGTAAGCCCGATGTACGAACCTGTCTACATCCCGCATCACGCAATGATTAAGGAATCAAGCAGCACAACCAAATTACGCGTTGTCTTCAACGCCTCGTGCCTGATTCGTAATGGCACATCGCTGAACGACCACTTGTTGGTCGGGCCGAAGCTGCAGCAAGATCTGCCGGCCATAGTTGCTCGATGGAGCAACGGCGTTACGTGTACACTGCGGACATCGCCAAGATGTTCCATCAGATACTGATAGAACCCACGGACGCCGACTTCCAGCGGATACTTTGGCGACCGAAGCCTGAATCTCCGCTGCAACATTATCGGCTCCGTACCGTTACGTACGGCCTGGATCCGGTGCCCTATCTAGCGATGCGTGTCCTTCAACAGCTTGCGATCGATGATGGACACCGATTTCTGGCAGCAATTCCGATCATCGAAAACTCAATCTACGTTGACGACACCCTTTTCGGCTCAACGGCAACACGTACGACGGGAGAAACGGAAAATTTCATGACCTTGATATTGTGCGCATCCTTGAATGTGGTGATAGTACCAGTTTTGATCAAAAATTGGTCGACGTCGACAAGACCGCAAATATTACCAGAAGGCACATCCTCGATAGCTTCAACATAACGACCCATCATCAGAATTGTACGCTGAATAGCCTTTTCATACAGATTCTCTTTTTTCCCCGGCTGGAAATTGGGTCCCATGATTCGAGCCCTCATACCCGTGCTCAGAGCACGGGTTGCCAGAGAAAACTCGACCGAAAGCATAGAAGCGTCCCTTATCGGAAGTAAAAGCCCAGCCGTGAAGACCAGAACCGAAACCTACAGAGCCTTTGCTGGGATTCACTCTAACTTCGCCCATAGGACCGTCATCGTCAGAATATGTCGCAATGATAACGTTAACGTTCTCGACAATGCGCTGGAAGGTTTGAGATCATCACTATCAAGCTGAAGCTCTAAGTGCGCGATCCATTTTGTCCATAAACAAGACTGGCTTGATACGTTCAGCAATAGCCTGACGCAGTACGGTTTCAGTCTGTACACAAACACCAGATACGCAATCACAACAACAAGAGCTCCATCGGTGACTCGAAGGACAGCTGTTACTTCACTTGAAAAATCTACGTGTCCAGGAGAGTCGATCAGATTAATTAAAAAGCCTTTTTCATCTTTGTCGCGCTGATCAGGATTTGTAATAAAGACTAAATCTTTTTCTTCGAGCTCAAGATACATGGAAATAGCGGTGGACTTGATGGTGATACAACGTTCTTGTTCATCTGTATCAGTGAATCTGGTCTCACCAGCTTTGGCACCGGCAATGATGCCAGCTTTGGATACAAGGGAGTCGGTCAAAGTTGACTTTCCGTGATCCCCATGTGCAATGACGGACACGTGTCCTTCAATAAATCCCTCTGCAGGGACTGCAGAATGTCAAAGGGAAGAATCGGACGTAGAATGTATCGCGGGAAATAAAAAGCAATTAGTTTTTCCGATAAAATCTACGAGAAGAATGCGTAGAATGGACAAGTGAAGGAAGTCGTCACATTTACGCGATTCGATGATGCGATCGAAGTGAGAGGGAAGCGCGATTCAGCGCGGATTACAAGTTAAACGCGACGCGTCACGTAACTCGTCTCTTAACATTCAACATTCCGCGGAAGCTGCGCGAATCGCACCAAGGACAGAAAGATATTCATTTGGTGCTCTGGATTTTCATTAAGGAGCCGCTTTCATTTCTTTCGGATAGAGAAGAGGTGGGAAACACGGATAGGAACTTATCTCGGACAGCGAAATCTCGGCTATCGCCATCGGTATTTTGCACGCCCTGTATCGAGCACAAGGGAACCCTTGTGCCGATCTAGCGATTGAGGAACGTGAATGGGAAGAGGAAAGCGAGAGCCAGAAGAGAGGCGCGATCATAAACGACGCGTTGTGCTGGTAACCCGCATGGCCATCGATGTCGAGTTTTGGCCAGGGAAGCTCGGCTCCTTTTGTACGAGTCTACTTCTAACCATCCCGCGATCGACGAGTGGCTGTCCGATACGTTCCATCATCAATGGGAGGAATAAGGATGCACGCAATCAGCGTTTCCCATCGCTGGCGCGTGCCAGCCAGCCGTCCGAGTCGAAATCGAACAAGGATTGATCGGAAGCGGACTTGCGCTTCTTATTTTGCGAAATGACCTCGCTTCTCGCTTATATTAATTCTGTCGCATACGCGTATCGTCTGCGCGCGAACGATATTCGACGGGATGAGACAAATTAGATTTTCAATTGGAAGAAAATTGTAGAGCGCGAGAGGTTCGCGTCGCGCGGAATTCTATCGATAGACGAGGTCGAGAAAAACGTGACTTGCCTCGCACCCGAAACACTATAATACATTTACACGCTAATTAATGAGATAAGAGGAAATTGCGGCGGAATTGGTTACATCGTTGACCGATTTCGCCTGTCCCTCCGCGATAGATATTTCTAGGCACAGTGCATACTTCCTCCGCATATGTGCAAATATATGAATGTGTAACGGGCAGTAATTAGTACAGTGTTATACAAAAATAAAAGTTCCCTTTATCTCATGTAAGAGAATGCGTATTTATGTGCATCTTGGTGCGCTTAACGCGAATCATAATTTATATCTAATTACTCTCGGGCATTTTTATCTGCATTCCGTAAGCTTCTCGCTGTTTCTATCTCTAGGAGCCGCCGCTGCGGCTAACTCGATCAATGGCTTGATCGAGAAGTTCTTGTGAACTTGGTCGATAATCCACGCAAGACTCAATACACTGAAAGCACAAAAGTGACGATTTGTTGCACATTTATTGCGATAATGATGTAATACCGATGTGATCACTTAAAATGAACTATGCTAGGGAGAACTCGTTCTCGAGAACTCGCGTCCGTTCTCGGATCCTCACGTTCCGTTGGTGGAAAGTTATGACCGATCGACAATGCCCGTGATCGCCGTTACTATCATCTCTCCATCGCGCGAGATTACGAGCTCCTTAGCGCGCGCGTGTGGAATTTTCAAACGGTATCTTTTTTTCCCCGGCGATAATGTTAGCGCGAGACAAACGTCGCTTTTCATAAAAATGAGCCGCTCGCAACGCGACTCGAGCCTTCCACGATAAAGCGGCCCTCGCAAACAAACTCGTCCAAGGCCGGTGTGTTCGAGTGTGCTTCAAATATTTTTCGCGACTCCCGTAACCCTGAGAATCACGCACATTAGTCCGAGCGACTACGTACAAGAGGGACCGATAAAAACGGCGATCTTAAACGGGTTCGACGATCACTGCGAGTCTCGCATCGTCCGACGCGAGGCTTTCCGTTTCGTTCGAATCGATCTTACATGCACGAAATCGTAAAAAAGGATTAAAAACAAAACGCGTATGCACGTCCAACGTAAAACCGTTCCAATCCGATTGGTGGATCTGAGCAGTGTCGGTGCTTCGGTAATCTCAGAGTCAGATCGGGAAGACAGAAAATTCAGCGGATGTTTCGCTTCCTTTCGCGGAATTTGCACAGATTTTCCCTTCGATCGAGACGCGTATCATCGAGTGGAATCTGGGCGTCGTAAATGGCCGATTATTCTTCAAAGTGCGTACGGCGCGTACGTGATATACCAGCGAGAGACTTGGCTGAACACAGCTCGTGTTCGCGTGTCGTTTTGTGCGCCGGGCTGAAAACAGGTTCTGCTAGCGCGCTGTATCTGGACCGATCGGCGATCCAAAGTGCCGGCGAGCAAATTACTTCAATTATTATTAACGAAATTACTCGATCGCTCTCGCAGAGGCGAGACCCGCGCGCGAAACATTCGTACGGCTAAAAAGAACTTGCTCGCCGTAATAATGAACGGCGTTCGAAGCGGTATCGGCGATTTGCATCCGGTATTTTTCACGCGTGCACACGCGTGCACGCGCGTGCACGCGTGCGAGAGCGCGAGCGAATATAGCCACCTATAACAGAGAATTTTCGCGTCGCGTTAGACATTTTCAGATAGCGTAATTATATTGCGATAAGGCTTATCGTGCGCGGGCGAGCGCTACTCGGCCGCACTCAGATAAAGCTTGTTTTCAACAAATTAATCTTTTTCCTTCGCGCTCGGCTCGCGGCTCCGCGAGAAAAATCCCTATCTCGCCGCTCACGCCGCGCGTTCCTCGCGCCCGATTTCAGAGCTTTCGATAGCGAGGACTTCTCGCTCCCTCCCTCTCTCCCTCTCTCTCTCTCTCTCTCTCTCTCTCTCTCTCTCTCGATAAGGCGCGCTGAAGGCGCGATCCGAGCGGTTTGTTCGGGAATCGGAATGACAATGCCGTGCAAATGTCGCGGCGCGGCGTGAGTCATTTAAGCTGCGGGCGAATGGAGATACTCGGCTCGAGTAAGCGTCACAATGCGCTGGAATGCTACACCGAGAGATTACACCGCGAGGAAGAATGCGTTTCGCGTGTCCCGTCGCGCGATTCGACGCGCCGCGTTTTGACGTGGAAGAAGAAATTGATTCGTGAAATAAGCGAGGAATAAGCGCGCGAGCGGCCGAGAAACGTTTGAGAGAAATTCGTACGCTCTTCGGATGCTTTTAACCATCGCCCATACGATTATTAAATATACACGTGTGTCCTCCGTATACACGATGATGATGATCGGCCCTATCCAACACTCATCGCAATCATTCAGTACGACTTTCCGTCAACATCGCGTTTCACGTGGATCTCCGCCGAACTTGTCGCAAACTCTCGACGGAGCTTATTGTGGCCTCGCGTTAAACGAAGTGCGCGTTGAATTTATCATGGGCGCGTTCATTAAAACGTGCCATACCCATCCTCATTAAGAGCAGACAATCAATGCGAACCGAGCATTGAGTAAAGGAAAACGCGTCGGAGCGCGTTGTTGTCGCGTTGCGAGCGAGGCTTTCAGGACGCACCGAGTTTTCTTAAGTCGTCAGTTATCTTACCGCAAGCAATTGCGATCCATGTTCCTTCCGGAAGCTGCATCCTCCGGAAGAAACGGTCGCGATGAATTTTCATGCGCGATACCGATTTCGAACCAAGTCCGAAGCGACCACCGAGGCTCTGCCGAGCCGAAAAGGCGGAAAGGAGAAGAGCCTACGAGGAGAAAAGCCGTGGAAAATCGCTCACGAGGCAGGAACTATAACTGCCAGGCTCGTGGGGTTGTCGGCAAACAACGTCGCTCCGCTTCTCGAGCGATCCCCTTCGCTATCGCTCTGATGCGGAAGCTCGCTGCGCAATTTGACGGAATTATCGTTCCTATCGCGATAATTATTTCTCATAAAATTCCGCACTTGACCCCACGAGCCGCATTTCAAATTAGCATTTTGCCTCGGGAGTTCGCGAAGGCGAACCGCATCACAATCGCTCATACGCACCGGCCGTGCGTTTCCGGCGTAATCCCGCGCCTCCTCCCATAAATTACTTCGATTACAATATAATCCTCGGAGAGACAAGTCAGACAAAGAGAGAGAGAGAGAGAGAGAGGCAACGTTAGGGAGCGTTAACGGAGCCGCGTAAATGAGAAATTGCGCGCGCGCGGGGAATAACACGCACGCGGAAAATCGTGCAAACGAAGCGGGTAACGTCCCGTTCGCGCAGTTCAAGACTTTCTCATTGCAGGGTGCTTTTATTAGCGGTGCTCCCTCGATCCCGCTCTCCTGGACGAGGTGCATGTGCATGCATCGCCGATGATGGAGCGTTATCTGCGATCTGCGAGTCGACAGGGGCGGATGATGAGTTATCGGAAGCTTGGAGCCGATCGTTTTTTCAGACATCCGCAGCCGGAGATCTGCATAAGCGAGCAAGCGAGTTCTAATCACTCGCGTGCGGCAGATCTGATTTAACGAACAATCCGAGAATATCGTTGAACAAACTTATTCGAGGCTCGCGGAGCCTGAAGCGATCCTCCCAAAGCGGTCCTCTTCAGCGAGAACGAAGCAAGCGAAGAAAATGCCGAGACGCATTCCCTGCGTCACAATTTTCGCAGATCTGTCGAGAAAATCGACAGATCCATCAGAGAAAGATCACTCTGGAGAATTTTGCCAATCGCCCAACAGTCGCCGGTTACTAGAAATGATACGTCACTGTAACGAAGCGAACGAAACAAGCGGGCGAGCGGTCGGGGAACGATAGCGATTTTTCGCCGGCTCGATGCCCTCTCGCTGCAATCGAATCATCATACCCCCTTTCCCGGCTCTCCCCTGCTCTACGATGAGAGAGTAATTTTTTCCTCAAACTCCTCGATTCGAAGGCGCGACCTTAATTACCGCGCGCCCCGCTGAGAGGAACACGGCCGTCCCGCGATGGTTCTATTCTCCTCGCGCTTAACACACGTGGAAAATTCCTTCCCGCGTGTGAGAAGGAAAATCGCCTCTACAACCGCGTGTAGGCCGCCGTAAATATCGCGCGAAGAAAGCGCCGTTCGCATAACGCGTTTAGCGCTGTTTCTCCCGTTCCGCCCGAGGGCTGTATGCTGATACCTTGCTGCAGGCTTGTCTCGAACAAGGGGATAGCCGCGCAGGATGTGAGCAATTTCAAGAGAAATCGCGACTACGGTTCCTCGATCTTGATAGAAAAGCTTGGAACAATGGTTGCTCGAGTCCCGGATCATCGACGAAAGAGTACCAAGTGATGACTTAGTGATATCTACGTCGTCATGAGATCCAGTTTACGTACGTGGGATTAAGTTTCTAATGACTAAGCGAACGTTTGGATAATATTAATTCAAACAACGTTGCCTAGGATGACCTAGGATACCTGCCGGGACTTTGGAAATTATTTATCTGTGATATTAAAATTCATACCTTATACCGCTGCGATGCTACTGCGATGGGCTCGGGATCCTCGAAGCGAAGCGTGTCAAGGAGCGACAAGGATCCTCGATAATTTCATCCAGCGCGGTTGGCAAACACCGCGGAGCGCCGGAGGATTAGGAAGAGAGAAAAGGGAGCCCGTGCCGTTATTAAATCGCGAAAGATGATCTCGGTTTCGCTGAAAACAAAGACCACCGCGGTGGGGAGGGGGTGGGGAGGGGTGGGGGGCAGGGGAGGGAGCGGAGAAAGAGCTAGCTCGGGGACTTAGCGAGGGAGGAAGGAAAAAATGGGAATGCAGCGAGAACGCGGGCGGCCTCCTGTGACTGTCATGACAACGGAAGCGCGCCCAGAGCGGAGTGTCTTCGGTGCGGCTAGTTCAATTTATCGACTTTGTCCTTTTCTCCCCTTCGCTCTCTCCCTCTCTCCCTCTCTGCCCTGCCGGCGCTTTTCCGTCCTTCTTTCCGCCGGCGCTGTGCCGCGCCGCACCGCGCGGCGGTTCCAGAGGAGCGCCGRTGSGSGGGGGGGGGGGGGGGGARGGGGGGKGCCCAGGRGGGTTCTGTCCATCCTTTGTATCGTCGAGCAATTACGACCTACCCCACGAATACGAGCCATATGTGAATACGCGTTCTCCTCTGCCACCCTCCTCGGCAAACCGTATTCCATCGTCCTTCCTCCTTCCCTTTGCGTCTTCCTCCCTTTTTATTTCCCTCCTCCCCCTCCTCCTCCTCCTCCTCCTCCTCCTCCTCCTCCCATTATCCTCCTCTCTGTGCTCTCTCTTGTTTGCCGCTGCTCTCCCTCAGCCGTGCCCGTTGCCATCCTACCGCGGACATCATTTCGTGCTCCCGGAAGGGTTGCAAATGCATCCGCGATGACGGCTGCGCGCTCCCGGAATGACTGATGAACTGCAACGGCGTTTCTTCTGCCTTATAGGCGTGTGTACAGGACGTTTCAATTATGCAGCGGGCGCAACGGGCTCTCTTATGTCGCCTCACCCTCCCCCCCCCCTCTCTCTCTCTCTCTCTCTTTCTCCGCTGTCTCCGGTTGCGATCGCAATGTCGTCTCTCCTTCTCCGACGTCCGGACAATCGGCGTTGCCCTCTCGCTTCCTTCCTTGGCTGCACTTGCGGCCAAGCACGGCGGCAGAGACGCGAAGTCGATGACACGTGTAAAGGAAAGCGGAATGAGAGTGGGGCGAAGGCGGGAGGCGGAAAGAAATGGAGAGAGAAAGAGAGAGGAATTTATTATTATGTCCCAGGGCGCACGCTGCCCCCTCGGAACAATATGCTGTAGCCGCGAGAAATGAAAAAGTAGATGCGAGCGCGGTTGGGTAATTGGATAAAACTCATCGTGCATGCGAGCGCGGAGCGGCGCGGCGCGGCGCGGCGCGGCGCGGCGCCGCGCGACGCCGCGCGCCGGCATGGCCGGCTCGAATCCGGAAGAAGCGTCGCGTTCCGCGGCGCGGTCGAGGTTATTTCGCCGTGGTTAATTCTATATAGTTCTTTTGGCGGGCGAGCGCATTCTGCGCGATCAAGAGACGCAATTATGCGGCCGAATGTAAAGCGAAGTTATTAAAGGGCCGCGGTTTCGCTCCGCGTTTATATTTCGACGGTCGCGCGCCGGCATCGGGCCGGCAGATGTCCACGGTGTTTATCAGAACTCGGCGACCGTCGGGTTTTCAATCGTCGCCGATGTGGAAAAATCGCTGCTGGTCGATGGAAAGCAATATTGTGTATCGAACATTGATGGACGCAGACGCGCGCGACTACAAAAGGCTTTACCGATGTACATCGTAAAAAGCACGAACCCCCGATTCGGTTTAGACAATGTTAAATAATGGTTGTTCACATAGATCGCTTAAATTAATCAAATGCTTGACGAAGGATTTAAGTGGAAAAGGGGAAAACGATACTAAATGCAAAGCACACACCGAAATGACCATCGAGTGCAGCATATCTCTATGCTTCGAGAACGGATCGGAATGTTGCGTTTGCATTCGCGAACGTTCGTAGCTCGCCAAAAATGCATTTCCAATTTGGACAACCGCGGCACAGATCGCCATGGACGAAATGAACATTTGAAGCGTCATAGAAGTTTGCCGATCGGATTGAAAATGTCCATGAAATTGGACCGACTTGGTTCGCGTCGGAATTTAGGGCACGCGCGCCAGCGATATCATGCTCGCAACGATTTGCCTCCAACGGAAATTCTGATCCTAATCCATATCGGGATATTCGATCGATCAGACGTAACAAGCAGATCGAGCAGATCGAACGAATCTATCCGCGTCTTGATTGATACTTGCGAGTATCGCACGGTATACCGGTTTAATGAGCCTTGCCATAAGACACGCTCTTCTTTATTCCGAGCGAACATTTGACCAAGGTTCACTTTATCGATGAATCTATCACACGCGACACTTGATCCGATGAAATTCTATCAAATCTATCCGTGTATCTTCATTAAATACGACCGGCTGTATTAAGATGCTGTCACAGCATTTTGAATATCGCTGCGCCAGGCAATGCTCGTGAGAGCACCCGCAAGATATCTCTCGCACACGAAATATCTTTCTTCGGAGTACAATACCATCCATTAAGGCATCTCGCCGAGTCCCGAGTTCCCGAGATATCATTGCGCACTGTGTTACGTAACGATCGAAAAGTCGCCTGTAGGTCAATGGAAAACGTTACGGGCAAGATGCGCAATTAGCGGCGCTTACGCTTAGTTACTTCTAATGGCCTTAATGTAGCCTGATATTAATCTAATATTAATTTCCGTCGGGGGAACACGGAGAAACGATAATGACAACGGTAAACAGAAGTTGCCCTTCCGTTTCTTCGCGTATCGATTTAATCCGGCCCGGTCTGATCGGGCATGATTCAATCAGAGCCGCATGATCGTGCCGATTCGTTCGCCATCAGAATTGCGTGATTGGCTTAATTGTATTTAGCAAACTATCGATTAAACGACAATTTGACAATTATCAGAAACTGCCTGGGAAAATTGTCGCGTCGCGTCTGTCGATAAGTCGGCGCGGCTCGAAAGCGCGTCATTATATAATTTGTACTACTTTTTTGACAAAGAGGCTTATTTATAAGCGGAGTTTTACGATGACTCCGCACACGGGGTAACAATTAATGAATGAAGGGAATAAGGGGATATCGATCGATGACCGCTGGTCGCTGTCTTCGTTGCTGATCGCGATACGATCGTCGCGAGACAGCGGTAAGTTTCGTTGAAATTCATCACCGTGCGCCGCCGCACCTGCCGTCATTAAATGTGCACGCGCGCGCGGGGAAAAAGGAATTATTATTATGTCGTATAGGCAGCGTGAGCATTAATATACCATGGGGCGCAAGGGACACGAGTCGCCCCGGCGCAACGTGTTCGTGTTTCTCCCTGGATCGGCCTGCAATAGCCGAGCGATACATAGTGACGTGGTAAATAAGGCCGCGCGTTCAAGTTGCAACGCTGCATTTTGGTCATTCCCCTATCGAACGTGTAATTCGCCAAATGCAAAAGGGGTAGCAGGATCACGTGCGCGGACACGCACGTAGCTCCCGTTTCGGAAAGCGATACGGCGAAACTCGCGTTGGCGATTGCTTTCCTCGACTTTGGCGAGATTCCGACAATCGAAAGTCTAAATGATCCCTGAGTCGCGACGTCCTCGCTCGCGAATACCCGAAATGATCGCGCGAATGGAACCGTTGAGGTTGGAACGCAGGACGCGGCCTCGCGTCCTCCTTACTCTCGCGCTATCGCGCATCGCGCGATTTTCCGTCAACGTTAGCGCGAACAGACGTTATCTGTAATCGCGGACACCTCTGAGAATATATCAGCGTGTGCAATCCACCGGGCCGCGTCCCAACCGCAGTAGCCGGCCGGGACACTCGCGTGCGCGATGCAAGACCGCGCACGCGCGAACATTGTGTGCCCGGCGGGAGATCGGCGGCGATCGGGCGAACGCAGAAATCTATCAAATTCTCGGCGCGACATCGGGAAACGACAACGCGACCAAACCAGTTTGGTCGGTTCGAATGACCGGGTTGGTTCGAGCGAACCCGAGCCACCGGCAGGGCCGCCCGCAGGAAGAGGCGAGCGGGAAGGGAAGATGGGCAGGAGGTGCGGGGAAGAGGAGGGAGAAGAGGGGGGAGATCCAGATAGGCAGAAGGTACTGACCTATCGCCAGGTTGATACGCTTGTGCACTCGAACACGTCGGTGCGCAATTTATGGCGACGCATGGACGAGCGTGTAAATACCGTGCTCTTGCCTTTTCCTTTTTCTTTTCTCTTTTCTCTTTTCTTTGTAGCTTGCCGATTTCGAGATATCGAAATCGATGACGCGCTGGTCTAATTTCGCGCGCGCGATGAACTTTTGGCGTTTCCGTTTTGCGGAAACACGCACCCGTTTTGAAAGAACGGAAGGGTGACGGTGTCGGTGAACTTGTGTAAACTCGGCGAACTCATCGAGAGAATTAGGAATAATGCCTCGGGGCATCACACTTTGTGTGAGTCGTATGAAAAAATAATCACGAAGGGAAGCAGATTTTCAGAATTAGAAATTAATGAAAACCACTTGTTCAATCAGTTCAATCAAGTGAATCTCGTTCAAGGACGAATATCGATGCTTGTATTCGATAAGTATTCGTGGCAGGCAGTTGCAACGGAAATTACACCCGGCCCGTTCGAAATTTCCGTGAATATCTCGCAAACGCGAACGCGCGCTCACCGGTATTCCGTTAAGCGGACGGAGACCATGGACTTTGTTTCAGCGCGATCGCGACGGTTCACGACGGTTGGCCGCGTGTACGCGCAACATCGAAACGGGTTTGAAATCATTGAGAACCCGGCGGCCTGGGCCGGTCGTCGGCCGACAAAAAGTAGGAGCTCACGCACGGCTGTTCGTCGACCGTGATGAGAAGAGGAGAGCGCTCTCGCGGATGGTAATAAAGGCGGGGAGCGGGGGGACCCCGGGGGACCGGGCGCGCGCGCGCGGGGCGGGGGGGGGGGGGGGGGGGGGGGGGGGGGGTCGGCGGAGAGGGAGGGGGCAGAATAATCCGGGCCCGGCGTATCTCTGTGCTCGCGTGTACGTTCGTACGTACACGCCGGCGTACGTGGAAAGTTTCGCCGGCCATTCCGTGCCGAATGCGAGAATCATTTTAGCGAGCGCACGGATCGCCGCGCGATCTTCGTCGCGAGAGCGACGAGTTTGTTCGAGAGCGACAGCCGATGGACGGCATTTGAATTGAACGGCAACGGCAACATTGGCCGAGCGTCTCTCTCGAGCGGGGATCCTCTCTTTCTTTCTGTCCGTGCTTTTTAACGCGGTCGGCCGCTGCATCATCGGCGCGAATCGCTCTTGCGAGTTGCTACAATGATGCACGACTTTTTCTCGCGTCTGTCTTGCGCAATGCCAGACCAGATGCAGGAGAATACGGCTCAAGGGTCGCGTATTTTCTTCGCGAGCAGGTCTACACGTTATGCGGCGATGATAATGGCCGGAGCATGAGTAAAAATTGTAATCGTAATCATGAAACGCCGAATTTCAAGGAACGTTTAACGTTCAACGTTCAACGTCTCGCGCGATTAGTGCACACGTACACAATTAAGAATTGCGCTCGGTTTTGTCTCAGCCTGCCAAATGAGGTTCCTCCGATACAACACCAGTCCCATCTCCATATTCAATCGTCAATCGTCCACGGGCCACGAGAAAGAAACGCTTCAGGGACGTTCCGAGCATGTTTCGGAAGAAAAAAGAAAGAGAGTGGAAACAAAGGGAGATCAGTGGACGAATGTATCGGCATGCCAGCTACGCTCGTCCACGACGGCATTTATATGAACCGTTCATCGCGTGCATGGGTGCACTGCGCACCGGTGAGAGATAGGAGACGGCGAGTGGGGAAGGAAGGGAAGGGTCCAGGCACGGGACGAGAGGAGAGAAAGAGGAGAGGCGTCCGATCCAGCCAGAGATGTATGCGAAAAAAGGCGAAATTACGTAAACATCTTGCGAACGGCGATTACCACACACTTGGACTAGCAGCTCGACGCTCACCTCTATCCGTGCCGTCTGAAAGAGACCGCCGCCGCCGCTGCCGCTGCAGCTGCATCGCGGCCTCCGCGCGCATAATCGCTAAGGTGACCACACGTCTCTCTTTCAGCGCGACAGTCCTACTTTTAGACAATGGAGCCGGCGCGTTGCGCCGCGCTCGGTCCACGAAAATCATCATCATCCGCGGCGGCCACGCGGTAACGCAAAGTTAAGGCCCGAAAGGGCCCACTCGGATCCGGCGGAGTGGGGGAACGCGCGTCTCCTTCGCGCGGCGACCACGCGGTATCTCGACGAATAATAATAAGCGTTTCGCGTTTCCGCTTCCCTCTCTCTCTCTCTCTCGGCAATTTCGGACGCGGCGGGAAGGGCAGAGGGGGRAGCGAGGGCTCGCGCGCGCGCGCGCGCGAGCGGKCGKTGAAATTGGACCAATCGTTGCGAAAGAGCCGCGTAGCCGCGACGGCTGCAGCGAGGCCGTCGCTTCGCCGTCGCGGCGCTTAGCATGCGATAAATATTAATGCGGCTGCGTTCGCGCTCGCGTAAATATTTGCGATCGCCGAGCGCATTAGGACAATGATAATTATTGGTCCGCTTGATCACGGACGAGTCCGAAGGCTCGCCGCGTGTCTCCTCTTCATCCTACCGGCGATCGTGATCATGGTTGCATTAACCTTCGCCATCTCCCTCGGTGCATCGAACACGACCGGAGGAAATGCTCGTCTCGAATAGATCCATCTCGAGCGGCGCGATTGTTCAGTGAAAGTGTTCCATTGTACGAATTGTACACATTGTAGCGACGAAGATTTGTGCCAAGGCTCTTTTACCTGTTACGTGTCGTGCGATCGATTTCGTGGAGCTGCATAAACGCGCGATTAGAAACGCGATGTAGCAAAATTCCCGTACGAACGTGCAAGCGTATACACCTTATGAACCGGTGACGTGTGCGATATATATTCGATATCGTCATCGCGGGAGAATGTATCAATGTATCATAGGATAGGATAAATAGACGATTAATTAGGACGAACGAACGCGAAAGAAGATGGATAATTAAAATAATAGCTATAGGGACGGGGGAGGCGGAGGGGGGAGGGGATGAGGAGGGGTGAGAGGAAGAGAGAAGGGGGAGAGGGAGGGAGGGAGGGAGGGAGAGAGGGAGGAAGATTATGTGTAATGTGTTTCGAATAATAGGATTTAATGAACGCGAATCATTAATTCTGCGTTTAATTATAGATTCGTAATGAGCGTTCGGGCGGGACGCAGGAGACCTGCCGGTGTCATCGAAAGTAGCCATTTTGCGTCACCCACTCCGTCGAAATGCGCCAATATGTTCCCACGAAGAGTAGGTAGGCCGTTTAGAAAGGGGATCCTCGTTGGCGTACCACGATTGGCTGCCTAAATCCACGGCCATGTTTAGCCGCCCGGGCCCCTCCTGTTTAGAAGGGTATGACGTCACCGGCCCGAGCGTGAAGGCCAAGCGTGAAGCGTGAAGCGTCGCCGTGAGAGAGACGCGCGGGGCCCGACTTATGCGCGACTCGCTTTCCAGAAATTCCGAAAGCGACAGTCGCCCGTGAATGACGCTCAACGCCAATGATGATTATGCATAATTGTGCCTTGCGCGCGATTGTATTTTTGTGTTAAACGATATTAAATATAAAATGTCGGATAAATATAATATATTTTATATAATACATTCTCATCGCGGCACGCTGTTACGGCCGCTGTTAATTCGCTGCGAAAGTTGCGCGAATAAAATCGTGCGGCTCTTACAGTTAATTTACCTTGCACGATTCGAGGGGATTACCTAGGATTGTTTGCATATTACAATAAGTCCGTAAGTAATGAATTATGCATAAATTATGGATTACTAAAATTTCCAACGCGACGATATAATCACGACCGAGTAACGATCGGAAAACGCGATATGGTATATTTAATTTTATTCTTCCCTTCCCCTCCCCTCCGGGTCCCTCCHCCCCBCCCCCCCCCACCGCCACATAATATTAACACGCGTTATATTATTTAAGCTTAATTTAAATTATAGCTATATAGCCCCGTCGAAATTTGTTTTGTGCAATTGCGGCGCGATCGTGCGATCTTGTTTCGCAAAAGAAGTATTTTCTCTTCGACGGAATTGCGGTGCCAGCGATGCGCAAAAGGTTTGCACAACGGGAGAGGTTATCTTCCCCTCCATTTTTCTCACAGGTGATCACCATTTTAAGTTCACTGCCACAGAAAGAAGCACGTAGCAGCGACGTAGCAAGGCGATTGGCCGTCTAAATCTACGGTCACGCTCGATCGTTCAGGCCCCTCCTCAGTTTAGAAGGGCCCCACCGAGAGATGGAACGAATGCTCGAAACACACTTGTGGCCGCTCGGAATTTTTCTGCTCACTTCAGAGTGAAGCTGGCATAAATTCGCGAACGCCACACGTAAGCGCGGCATAAATCCTTATCGCGAGAATAAATCGTCGCTGTGAAGTGAATTATGCGGATGGCAAAGCAATCCCGCGAGAAGGAGAAATTACTGACAATAATGACGCGACAATATCCCAAGATGTCGAAGAAATATCAGATCGATCTCAGATCTCTCTCTCCCCCCCTCTCTCTCTCTCTCTCTCTCTCTCTCTCTCTCTCTCTCTCTCTCTCTCTGTATTCCTCTGTCATCGTTGCGTTGCGCCGCAGCTCGGCGCTTTCGGCAGGCATAAAAACGCGCCGCGAGCTGCTCGTTCGCTGCTCGTCGTCGAGCAGCGAAACTCCAACGCGACGTAGCAGGCAACCCTGAATTAATTTTGTTCCGCGAGCTTCTTTTTTGTGCCCCGGCCGTCTCTCGGGAGTGGTGGCGCGCTTCTACTCATGCGAGCGCACCTTAAGGTCGTGCCGCGCGTCGTTGGTCGAAGTCGAATTCCGATCTTACGTACGCGTTATACTGTTGGCGTTATCTCCGATCGTAGATTAAATACGCGCTTAATTACGTCGGCCAAACTTGCCGATTAATTATCTCACCGTTCTGCCGCAATATTTCGGCGGCTATGCCGGTTTTCGCGTTGAGAGTGTCCGGCGAACGTGTGGGGCTTCGTTTAGGCTCGTTCTCAAGTCCGTTTTGTCTTATCGGCGAGAAGAAATCGGCGCAATGATTTCTTTAATATCTTTAATATGCGCGAGCAGTTTTTCTACGTAAACATCTCACTGCCTCGTTCACTCTTAGGAAGCAGAGATAATAAATCTTGCCGGGATCACATGACAAAAGAAATCCATGTCAATAAGCCTTTTTTTACACCCCTATGCCTGCCAGTTGATATTGCGCAGTCAAGAAATTTGCCCCATTACGCTCGACACACGCGCCGCACACATTGCGGAATTGTTCTGCCACATGACAAAGGCAATGCGTATGCGTGTGTTTGTTTGAGATTCGCGTTGACACAAATATCGACAGAACCGGTATCCGGTTAACGGCGGAATATTCTTTCAGGACGGTAATCGTCCATCTAATCGCGCGCCGAGATATCAGTCACATAGAAAGTGACTTGGATGCGATTTTTGATAACGGTGCCGGTAAGAAAAGTCACTAGCCGCGTACTAGAAGAATCGCAAACATCGTCGAATAAAATTCCTTTACACTTTGAGCCAATATGCGGGAAATAGATAAGTATCTTCATTCGTGGAATCGCGGAACTTTTACGAGGCTGGATAGAGAAGATAACGTCGAAAGAGCGGAGGATCGGTATCGGGACAAAAATTTTCTGAAGGAAATATTCCGAAAGTGATAAACACGAGCTTTCCCACCTCCCGTGTCCGCAGTCCTCCCTCCCTCCCTCTCACTCACTCTCTCTCTCTCTCTCTCTCTCTCTCTCTCTCTCTCTCTCTCTCTCTCTCTCTCTCTCTTTCTCTATAGTATTTTCTCAGCACCGGCGCAATAATCGCGCTATTCGCGTCGATGCGACTCGGCGATCGGCGATAATGAGCGGCGGGCAGATTTCACAGACGTGGACGTACACGCGCAAAGCCGCGCGAGTAGCGCACGCGCGAGCGATTATCCCAAGTGGTGACACGCCGGTGGCTAAGAAATTGTACAGCTTACTTTCAAACGTGCTCGGGTAGCTTCAAGGTCCTTAAAACCATTGGTAATGCATTCCAATCGGCTGCACGAAAGATAGAGAGAGGTTCAAAGAGACGGATTTAGAATTAGAATCTACAAGGACAGCACTCGCGGATACTCGCGGTTGCCGCGCTGAATCCAGCGAAACGACGTAAGACGAAGAAATTCCACGGCAAGTGGCAAGTATGCCTCTATCGCGTTTGCCGCCGATCGACACGCAGTTTCCTCCTCTCTCTCTCTCTCTCTCTCTCTCTCTCTCTCTCTCTCTCTCTCTCTCTCTCTCTCGCACGTACTCTCGCGACCTTTTGCGTACTCGCAGTGCCACGCATCGCGACCACGGGATTCCGCTATTCCAATTGCATCCTTTCCGCGTGTTGGACGTCTCGCGCGTTTGTTTGGCACGGCCTCCGCCGATCGATCCGCCTTTAATTATTCGCACCGCGAAATTATTCGCGTCTCGGGCGTCTCGCCGGACGCGTGTTTGCCGCGATGCGCGGAGGACTCGGCGCGATTAATAAATGATAATGAATGCTCCCATGCGCGAGTATTGTAGATTAGATAACTACATAGATCGTAACTGGCTCGGATATTAAAAATATCCAGCTAATTATCGGCTCAATATCGTTCCTGCATCGTCATTATTTTTCCTCCGGCGCGATCCTCTTTTTCTTTTTTCTCCCCTTTTCCAGATGCAAATAGACTCGAGCGCGGAAAGTTTCGTTCATCGGCAGCGAGAGGATTTCTAGTTTTATCCAAGGTCCGATCGGGGAGGGGCAATCCCCACCGTCCATCAAGCGTTCTTCCAGGTTTCCGTTTCGGGATCCGCCGACGAGTCCTATCATTAAGGGTCGCGCGCGGTGCAAGTCGGGCACACATTTCGCCCTGGACACTGTTTAACGACGCACAAAGCGCTGTACCTCGTACAATGCTGACGATCCGCGTGTAGAAACGCAGTTACTAAATGGAGTGACTCGACTCCGGCAGGTGCGAGCACACGGTGCACACGCACGCGCACGCACACGCACACACACACACACAGAGAGAGAGAGAGAGAGAGAGAGAGAGAGAGAGAGCGCTCTCGGTGCGCTGCAGCGGCGGGACGCGCTCACATTTATTCGCCATTTATTCGCGACGCGATCGTATTCTAAGCTCGCGTTAAACGAGCTCGCATAATCCGCGGTGGGAAAGGGACAGTGATAATTGCGGCTCATTGTCCGCCTCAAGTATTGTTTAAAACGATGTAACAGGAGACCTTTGTCGCCGTTATTTATTACGACGCTATAACGGGCGCCGCGGTGATAGCCGCAAAGTAGAATCGCCGTTGCGAGATAAGAGCGAATAATCCCACGGACAGACTTCTGTCCCTCCCTCCCTCCCTCCCTCCCTCCCCCGCTCCACCTCACCCCCGAGCGCCCCGTTAGCCCGCCACCCCGCTCGCAAGCGCGCTCGCGCGATGGTTCTGTTTCTCGTGTCGTTAAAACGGCAGCTGCATACAAGATTTATGTAACCGTCGCGTCCGTCTCCTGAGGAAATTTACGTTAACCGTTATGTAAATGTAGCTCCGCATCTTTCTTTCATTAACTAACGGGGGTGAGCATCAATTAACCCGCCGGGCTTACAATCGGCTTCCCAAGAACTCGCGGGCGCGCGTTAACGAGTTACGGATTAAAAATTAATTGATCGTGCGGACGGGAAGGCGGGCGGAGGTTCAAAGCGGATATTTCTATCAATGAGTCACGATCAAACAGCAGCGAGGACGGAACAACAGGTTCGGGGAGTCATCTGGGATTCATTGGTCCAACCGGCGTTTGCAGAAGAGAAGTTTGCATTCAGCTGCGCAGGCCGCGCCGGCTGCAGCAGCGCGGAAATTCCACGGCGGAGGAAACACGCGAGCGCGGAACGAGCGAATCCGCGCGTTCCGATCGGGGAGCGCAGAGCTGCCCCGATAGAACGCGCGGCGGTATCGCGCCTCGTCGATTAGCGCGGGAGGAAGGGAGGAAGGGGCGGCAGGGAGTAGAGAGAGACCCGGTTGAATGCTGATGTTTTCAGCCGCCGCCGATTGGCCGTTTTCGACCGGACGACCGGCGATCGTCGCGATTGGGCACGGCCGCAGGTAGCAGATCTGCAGGACGCGAGGGGTCGCAACGGGAAGCTGCCGCGAGCGAGCAAGAGCGGCGGGCGAGAGCGGCTTCTAAACCGGTCGTCGTAAAAAACCGACCTGGCCTTCGGAGCGGCCATTTTAGAACGTTTCTAACATTTGACGGTCGCGCAGGCCTCGGCGGACCGCCTAATAAGAGGCCGTTAATCTATTATTCACCGCTGGCCGACGAGCGGGAAAGAGAGGGAGAGAGAAGGAGAGAGAGAGGACACCCCGAGCGACATGGAAATCGCGCGTGTGTACGATAACTGCGATTCGTGCGTCCAGCACGCAAACTACCTGTTTCCAACTCCTTCGTCGACCTATCGAGCTCCAGCATCGAGAACCAGCGACTATCGATGCCTCGAGAGAGATTTCCGGAGCCGCTGAATCTCCGATCGAACGCGCGCTTCCACCGCTCTGACGAAGATTTTTCTTCGTCCCTTGTTCGCTTGACTGGGCGAAACGACTGACGATGTTACTTGAATTGATAGATCAGAGTCACGCCGGGAACCGATATTAGACGAGAAAGAGAGAGAGAGAGAGAGAGAGAGAGAGAGAGAGAGATAGGACGAGAAAGATCCCGCGAAAGCGTCGCAGCAGTTGAAGCAATCAATAGAACGGCAGTTTGGGCGCGCCTCTTCCGGGTCGCGCGATCCGTTCACCTCGGTGGACCACACGAAGACACGGCTGACAGTCGGGGTATTCGGAGCTGGAGGTCGGCATTCAGGTGTACTTACTGGCGGGCTTAATGACTTCGACGAATAGCCTCGCCCGCAACGACGTTGCGCCGCGACTAAATGAGGGGAACGGTTCTCAGCAACGTGGACAGCAGTTTCTCTATGCGTCGCTTATCGGAGCCGAAATGCCTTGTACATGGCTGAACTTGGTGTCAACTTGGTGTCCTGAACTTAGCAACGTCGTTTATACTTTGTCCCTTCTCGATTTCTAGTTCACGTTCTCGTTCATCTGCGATTGATAATGTCGGTGGTGCTGCTCGTTTTTCCAAAGGAAATGCATTCCATTCGACGGAAGAGGAAACAAATCAAGTATTCGAGAACTTGACACGTTTATTAGACACGTAATTCACGGAAATATATATGCATGTATATTCTCTCATTTATCGTATGTGTATGACAAAAAACTAGGATTTTTGCCACTTAACGCTTTAGAGTTACATTTTCCATTCCGGTCGATCAGGTTTCTGTCAAAGTATCTCTGCGAGTATCTTTGCACGATCCAAGGATGATAAAGTATTAAAGTCCAAAGAGACACGATGGTTACCGATTCGTAAGCGAGCAGCGTCATTCTTCCTAATGGGCGTCTCAGCCATCGTTTCGTCACTCGCGCAGCTTGCAATAGCCGCGATAATAATACGCATCGGAACCGGTTTCGTTTTCGATTACGTGCATCATCGCGATACGCCGCGGAAGAATTCGAACTGCTAGGATCTATATATCGACGGGCGTCGATACGACGTTAACAACGATCACGAGTGAGGAAAGCAACTTCGAGCCGCCGTATACCGAATAGCGCGACGAATGAAAATCCAAAAGATGGGAAATAAATATCATTTCTGCGCTATACTCGATACTCGATTAAATTATTAATCGACTTTCGAGAATATATCAGAGATACTAGTATTTAACTATAGTATAGATCCGAAACAGTTTTCATCTTTATGGAATAAAATTAATTAAAATTTTGCCACTGCGCGAAATACATTTCGGCCAAAAGTACATGTGTGTATTTATATATATATTATATATATATATATATATGTATATATATGTATATATATGTATAAATTAAATTGTGTTGGAATTATTTTTGAACTATTGGGAATTTTTGAATTTTTGCAAGATAAATTCCCATTGCGATGCGCAYATAGGAGTCTCCCTCTCTCTCTCTCTCTCTCTCTCTCTCTCTCTCTCTCTCTCTCTCTCTCTGTCTCTCTTCCAAAAGCTCCATGCGATCCGCCGCATCGTCTTCCTCGCGAATTTGTCCGGCAAGTTGGTTCGTTTTGATGTAAATCTTCTCGCTTGTCGCCGATCACGGGAGATGAGGTTGAAGGGACGAAGAAGGTGGCGGGCAGGAGGAGGCTGAAGGCGGTCGTCGATCTTGAAGAACCAGTGGCGGGTGGGATGCGAGGCACAGAGCCCGGTTTTTGTCGATGGTGACTGGTCGCCCGAGCGCGGCGAGGTTTTCGCGGAATCGCGATAAACGGCGCCGCCTGAAATATCTGATTTAATTGCGCGGAGGGATCGCGAGGGGGGGACAAAAATCGGCGTTGCCGCGCGGTTAATTGCCGCCGACTGTATCCCAATGCCGCGGATCCTCCTCGGAACGTCGTTCGCGACGGCGAGAATCATGAAAACGCGGCCATTCACGAGCGATGCGAAGGCGCTCGTAAACGGGTGCGTTGCTCCCTCGTGCCGGTTGCGTAAATACTTGCGTTTCTTTTGTGCGCTTGGGAATCAGCGCCCGCCGCGTCGCGAATACATATTTACGCATTTTAGCAGCGGCGCGGAGCGCGCCGAGGAGGAACGCGCGCGCGTAGTAACGCGTGCCCGAAAAATAAAAATTACATTCCCGCATACATTGCCCGCGATTCGGGCAGGTGAGGGATAAGATAACGCGCGCGCGCGCGCGATCTCCGAAATAAAATACGTAACGTCGTAACGTCAATACGTGCCGTCGATCGATAAACTGCCGGCACGAGTGCCGGCTGAAAAGGATATTTGTGTTACCAGCCCTAAAACCCGATAAGGCACTTAATAACGATTAATTGCCGTGGAATTAAATTTGACGCGGCATTATTGAGTTTACTTGTCAAATAAAGTTCTGACATGTAGTACCGAATAAGCACTTTAATTTCCAAGCCGGACCTTAATTAACATCCGACGTAACATCACAAGTACCCCGCATCGCCATCGGGCGCGCTTCAATTTTTACTAATTCCTAATATCACGTTGATACAGCGCACGCGAATACGCGAACAGCCCTGAAATACACCTCGGGCAAGGCTCGATCGATCGATCGTCCTGTTAACCGTTAACCGAGGAGCCCGACGTCTCGACGATGCCGACGATGCGGGAATCCTCGCGCGATGTTTTGACAAAACGATACGTCCGCGCAATTCGTCTCGAAATCGTACGAGGGACGTTATTCGAGAGATCGAGCCATCGAATCGCGGCGAGAGACATCAGAGATGGCGGGGAAGCCGAAGGTAAGCGGAAAGGAAAGCGATCTCAGCCGCCGTTATCTTCCGCCGGGCGTAAAACAATCCCGACGACGAAAAGGAATCGCCGATTGGCGCGGCCGCGAATCGCGCTGCATCGCTACAAGGATCCATAATAAACGGACGTGATCTCGTACTTGGCAGCGACTTGGCGAGGGGTGGGGGTGGGGGGGAAGGGCGGGGGATCCTCCGGGGAGAGGAATCCGCGCAGGGCGTCGTTGCCGGCGGAGCCACGAGCGAGCCCGTTAAAATTTCACGACTAGCTCGCGCCCGGGTCGGTCGTAAAAAAAAATTGAATCCATCGATCCGGGCCGCGCCGCTGCGCCTTCTCCGGCGTCGTCGCTTCCTCCTCCTCCCCGTCGCTCTCCCACGCCGTTACGACCCTTACGCCCGTTCGGTACTTGGCGGGAAACGGTAACGGTCTCCGGATGCGCCCTGCGTCGCGTCGCGCTCTCGCTCCTCGTCGATAGATCTTTACCGGACGGTATAGAAGGGAGGGAGGGAGGGAGGGAGGGAGGGAGGGAGGGAGGGAGGGAGGGCGCGCTCGCGCGACGCCCGGAGAAAGGGCGAATTTAATAAAAAGCGTCGCGGGCTTTTACGCGAGCGCGAAACGCCGCTGTAACGCCGACGTTGACGCCCGATATCGCCGCGCGCCCTTTGGAATCCAATAAATTTCCATGTATACCAGCGCCGGCGAAGTCGCCATAAAATTAGCGCGCCAGCGCCAGGATACGCGCAGGGTGAAGTCTACTGTAGGAGGGCGTTACTCGAAAATGGGCTGGCGGGAGGAGGTGCGACTGCGCATTAAAATGTATTAAAAACACCCGCGAACGGACGGACGCACATGAATAACCACGCGTTTGAGCTGGCCGACATCTATTCTCCTTTTTTCCCCTCTTTCCCTTTTTCCTTCGCGCAATGCGCGCAATTAAGCCTTCTTGTCCCGCCGGTTGTTAATAATTAATTCTCGGGCATACAGTCCGCGGCACAATGTAAAAAGTAATGCTTGAAATGCGTAAAAGTCCCGACTCGTCTGGGATAAATCGCGCGTATCAAGGCCAACTGATAAGAGATCAAGGAAATAATAGCCGGAGAAAAGAAGCGTGACCTCATCGCGCGCGCGCGCGCGCGCGCGCGCGAGGAAGATAGAGAGAGAGAGAGAGAGAGAGAGAGAGAGAGAGAAGGATAGGATCGACTGCGATAGGAATCCTTCATGCTTCATTCTTATCTTCGCGGATGCATTAAAAACCGTACGTGCGTGTATCCGATGGCTGTTTGTCCCACGAATAGCAGGAAAAATCCTATTATAAATCACGCGGTGCCGTCTAATAAAAGTGCTCGTCGGAAATAATCAAGCGCGATCGAGGAGCTGGCGTCTTGTAACCCCCGCTGTCCGTTCCGCAAGCGGATCTCGGATTCACGCAGCTTCCCGAGCGCGAGAGGGGAAGCGCGACGAGGCTGCGGCGAGACAAAGAGCAGCCGAGCAAAGGTTCGCCGGCACGGATGCAGGCACCGCGAGTGCACCCGGGCTTGCACCGGCCGGCCGGGTAGACGAGAAGGCGAGTTCTCAGTGAGCCGCAGCATTTGGGACAAGGTCAGAAGGTTCCGCGCTCGCCGAGACACTGAGAGTCGCTCGCGCGCTGCACTTTCACTTCGCCCGTTCTGCCATTCGCGTTCGCATTCGCAAATTGTAACTCAGGCGACGCGGCGCTTCGCCGCACGTCGACGTCGGCGTCGCGAGTTTTCACGCTCGACGGTGGACAGGAAGGAGAACGTCGGCGGACGTTGCGCGGATTGCGCGGGTTCGAGAAATTCGATTCATCCGCGCGTTTCATTCCGCGAATGCATTAATTTGTTAGATTAACGAGCGAGGGGAGAGGTCTGCCCCGGTCTGCCGTTAAGGCGAATTTCGATGAAGGGAGAACCCGAGCTGAGAACAGTTACGCTTAAACGCGCGTTTGGAGCGCGTTTGGAAAAATACGGAAAGTCGGAAGCGAGCTCGTCCGGCTTTGCCTAAATCGCTCTCGTGCACATTTTTAGCGGGCGCTCGCGCAGGTAAACCGCGAGCTTTGCATGTGATTTGTAAACCGGGTCATTCAAAATGTTATTTGTAAATGACGTTTGAACGTGAATCGCGCTACGTATTCACATGTAAATCGCGTGCGATACACCTTAAAAGTCGGACAATGCGCTGCTTAAGCGAGACCGCCAGCGAATGTTTTCGGAACGGCGCAAGTGTATAACCGCCACTACGTTACGCTTGTTTAATAATGCAGAACGCTCGCGCCTGTTATGAAAAGTGCAGAATAACGCGGGGCGCATTAACTCCCCTCTTATGTTCCAGAAAAATTTTTAACCGCCGTAAATCAAACTCCTCTCGCGGAATTTACCAGCGCGGTGGCCCCGCGTCGAATTTCCGTCTGAAATTTCCGAACGAATTTCGGCAGAGAGTTCCGCCGAGGCGGCGGGAATTACGATAATTTACGAGAAGCATCGCCGTTGATCGTTTTCCCGATGTACATAAAAGGATATTGCGTTACGACATTGCATTTACGATACATCGCGTCAAGAGGCGAATCGGCGAACCGGCGAACCGGCGAACCGGCGAACCGCTCGGGGATAAAATTCGCGAATCTCGTTCCGCGTTCTTCGCGCCGGCGAACAACGTCTTTACGTCGACTATAGCGGCGATTCGATCGATGCTCCAAATGACCGGTATCGCGATGAATCTTTTACGATCGTTCGTCATCGTCGTCTCCTGACAAAGTGCGCGACGTGAGCATGAGTACTCACCTCGGGCGCTCTTCTACCGTCTCGCACTTTTCTCGGACGCGATAATTAAAACTTCCGCGCGCGTTAATCCGCTCGCGTTGGTCGTTCAAGTCACTTGCACAGCGAGGCATTTTCGGTCCACTCCTGATCTGGGTCAGTTTAATCAATCTTTACGTTTTCCTTAACGTTACGGACGTTACGTAGAATCTTAAACTGCTTAATCGGGATTAACGGATCGCGCGAGTGTATCGATGAACCGTTGAACGGAAACTTTCGACGAGAGGAGCGTCTGAATGGGTTTACGAAACTTAAATAGAGGCTTAATAAACTTAAATAGAGCTTGAATAAAAGTATCGTCGCATGCAATGATGTCGTTATCGAGATCATTCTGAAAAGATTGAGCTACACACCGAATAGTCTAGCGGTCATCGAATCGTTCGCAGATTCGGTTGCTCGATCCATGAAACTATGGCTACTGAAGATCAAGCTACCGACTTTTTCCAGAATTGTCTGTAGATTTCTTAAAAAGTTGCTCTATTTTTCCATTTCCCATGTCCCACAAGCGTGCCTCCCTTATAATAATCGCGAGAGAAGATATCGAGCATTAGAGCTTGAATTGATTGAAAATTGATTCGACATGAGAGAAAAGCTGCTCGATTGGATTATAGCAGTCTAGTGCTCCAATATTCCCTCTGCCAGGCTGCTTTATAGTAATAGAGGGGAAAGCTTGCCCTCTACGGAAACGCGCGGCGGAAAGCTGGTGATCCGCGCGCCGGAAAACGCGCGGGTTTCGCGCGCGCGATGACGTCACCGAATTACTCCATCGCTTTGGATACGCGCCGCGCCGCGATATTCGCGATATTGATAACGGCGGGCAGTGCCGTTTCTCAATTCTCGCGATGAAATCCGATGAAACGAAGGCGAAGAGATTAGGAGATCATCGAGGACGCGTGCGCCAACTTCGATTAGCTCCACTTTCCGATCCCCGAAATAGCTTTGCGTCCGCTGCTTCGGGAACTCCTCGATTAAAAACGACGTTGCTTAGCGATGAGTGTACTTGTTTCTCTTCTTTCTATTTCGTTGAAAATGACCAGCGAGCGTTAATGCGCTCAAGACGAAACGGGGGACGCGCGCGCGCGCGAAGACGAGCGCAAAAATGTGGGACGGGGGTGGCGGACAGAAGACGTTCAGTCGCTGTCGGCGGTTGCCGCGGCTGCGGCTGGCACAATGGCCATTGAAAACGGAAAATAAGCGCCATTGTTCGGCGCTTTTCAGAATCGATATTTGTGAGTACAACATCGACGCGCGGCACGCGGGTACGCGCGGCGCGCCGTGATTTGAAGCGCAGATTAAAAATAAAGGGGACACACGTCGATGCGCGCGGGCCTCGCTCGATCTAACTGCGCGCACGTGAACATCGACGTTGCTTCACGACAAAGATAGACCACGTAGCGGTGCGCTACGATGACGACGGGAAACAAAGGCGGCAGAGGAGCGCGCTCCGCTGCTTTTGTCCTTTTCTCGTCTTTCTTTTCCCCCCTCTCTTTTTTTCTTTCTTTCTTTCTTTCTTTTCTTTTCTTTTCTTTTCTCTCTCTCTCTCTCTCTCTCTCTCTCTCTCTCTCTTTTCTTTTTCGTCGGTAAGGTAATTGGTAACGTTGTGTCTGTTCACGTCGGCGAGCTGGCCGCAAAAGTGTCGCTGATAACGCTTGTTAAATACGCGAGCGCGAGAACAATGAGCGATTGAGCGCACTAACGTCGGGTTCGTGTACTGTTTCTTTTTGAAACGATGCATCACGTTCGGAGAGGTTCGTACGTAATGCTCTTTAGTTTAT
>JAHMML010000002.1:3239917-3254780 GCA_020341155.1 Eciton burchellii
TCCCGCATTGCATAATATCCGATTTGTTGCACCGAGCGCAGTCCTCGCGCGGTATGGAAAAGAAGGACCGAATTGCGAGCGGTGCGCGAGCGCGAATCGAAGGCGCGCGGCCGATACCGGAAGCAGCGATGATCGTATTGTTAATTAACGCGCGGTTTCATCGGCTAGACGCTTTCATCGGTCACGACCATCGCGCCGTGTCGGCGATCTCTGCGCGGAGCTCGCGCGCGCGAGGACGCGTGCTCGCCGATGTTGACGGCAGGCCATCGGCATGATAATCGCGCGCATGTATCGCGAACGGCACTTACAATAACACCGCGAATTATCGCGGCGCGTCTCAATTAATACGGGGGCGAGGGGGTTATTTAGCCGGCGCGGGGCGCGCGCGACCCATCAAGGGAGCGAGCGTAGTTGCCGCTCGCTGCCGATAAGTAGGAACAAAAGTAAATCGATCGGCAGAGCCGGGCGTTAGGACGCATAAATATCTGACAAATAAGATAACGCGCGCGACAGCGCGATGGATTCATATTTATTCGTCGTCCGCGTTCGCGCGCTCGCGCTCAACTCCTGTCCTCTTCGAATCGGAGCGGCCAATTGGAGTGGAAGCGAGAAATCGCGGAATCCGGCGTGGAGCGGCGCCGCCTATGGGATTAATTTATTCACGGCGGGGCATTAAAGCCATGGACGAAAAACCCGTTCGGGCCCGCCGTTCGAGTCCCCCCTCCCCATCGCTCTATCTCTCTCGCGGCCAGCTGCTGCGAGATGTGCGCTTCCAACGCGACGCGAGGCACGGTATCCCTGAATTTCCGTGACGGATCGTTTCCTTGGTGCATCGCGAACGATCCGGGGCCGGTTTGATCGATCGGCGGCGAGCGCCGTCCTTGAGATGATCGTCCTATCTCTTTCTCTCTTTCTCCCGCGCGAGCGTTCCGAACGAGCGAACGGACAAGCCGGAGGCGGGGTAGGTCCCTCTGCCGGGACGGCGAGCCACGACACAACGAGAGTTAGAAGTTTCTTTGTCGCGCTAGACCGCCATGGCGGCATTCGGCAGCGCGCACACCGCGGCCTAGACAAGATGGCGTGCTTGTCTCCTCTTCGGGTCCCTCGTCGCGAAGGGGAGTGGGAGCCAGGCTCCACGGACGGAAGGGGCCCCACGGATCGGGCAGGACCGCGGGGCCACGGGGGGACGATTTCAGGCCGTTGGAGGCCGCCCGGTTCCCCAAGTCGCATTAGAGAACGCTCGAGGATTATTACTCGCGCCGGCGACGGCCGCGTGATCCCCCAGTATCCGCGTAATAAATCCGTGCGCGCGCGCGCGCGCGCATCTCGCAGGACGATTTCTAATGCACCGTCCCTCGTATCCCCCCCCCCCCCCCCTCCCACCTCCCCCGTGCCCCGGCATTCTCGGGTCTGTAGAGGGCTTGACGACGAGGTGCCGACGAGGAACGTTTCTGCGTCCTGGATGCGAAAATCGGGATTGAATTCTGCTTCTTCAGGCTTTATTGGTTTTACGTGAACACTCTCTGGTTGTGTCGCGCGTTGCGATGTGGATTTATCATTAACCATCTCGCGTCTGGGAGGATCCGTTGGGTCTTTCGCGTAAAATCGTAAAACTTTATTTCTCATCGCATGCTTCTTTCGAAATTGTTCTCTTTTAACTGAACGGCTGAATTACGTAGAAGCGGCGTATTTGAGAACAAGTCTTTCCGCTAAAACGCAAACCTACGTCAGACTCGGCGCATATTTATAGCTTAAAGAGTAAGAGTACATTTTTTCGCAGTAGCGTATACGTAATTTTATGATTGCATTCGTCTTGATTGATCCGCTGTTTAACATTCATGTTTCTTATGAATAAGTCTTATTTTTTGCAAATTCGCGAACGTATAATTTTCAGATGATTAAATGGTATCCTTTCTCATTCTTAACCGGACAAAGATTACAAATGCGTTAGCGAGGTCTAACAGCGGAGCGTTTAAAGTTCATAGGTTCCTGCAACTAATTATAAAATAACTCCCTCCTAACTCTGCAGTAATCCAGCCGATACTAGACACTAGCATCTCGAAGGACGATTACGAGGAATCATCCGAGATATTCAACGGATCACATCGGGAAAATGTATCGAGCCACGCTGCAGCATCCACTGACGACAGACAGGTGCACCGCGCCTGAGGGAGACGCCGACGACTGATCCGCTTCCGCGTAATCATGAAGAATATGCGGAATCATCTCTCGTCATGATTGATTTTCGATTTCGAGATTAGAGTTTCGCGGAACTCGCCAACAGAGCCCACAGAGCCTAAACTTGGAGCCCTGCGCGGCTCGATCTGTCCGATCGCGGACTTTAAAGATCGGCGGTTCCTCGATCGCTAGGGACTCTTGGGGGACGCCGATCGGCAAATCTGTTCCGATCCGCTCGATGAAACGGAGAGCAGACCGAGTCTGCGAATCGCAATGTTACGAAGCGCCGCTTCGAGAAATTGGACGCGCTGCCCCGCGCGAAGGGCATTTCGCAATGCGATTGTCGGCAAGATTGGCATCGGGATATTAGAAGTCGATGGAAAACCAGTCACTCGGAGCTTATTTTCTGCGATTTTATCGCAATCGGCGAGCGCCTACTTTCGAGTCGCGCCAATGAAAAAGAGCGTGCTTGTGCGCGATCTGCGCGCGATGAGGATGCACGACAGCATCACGTTACGATTAAGTGCCAATAAGAGGCTGCTTGCTTTATAATCGCTCTCGGCTTTTATAATGCTTTGCGAGCCTTAGGCGAACCGTTATTAAGCCGATCGCGAGCTAACGAAATCTATACCGCGCGATACCTCATTACGGCGGGAGAGGGAGGGAGGGAGGGAGGGAGGGCGGGCGGGGAGGGGGGGATCATCTCACGGAAACGAACTACAGTGGTTCCTCTCGTCGGACTCGCCATCGACGCTCTCTCTCTCTCTCTCTCTCTCTCTCTCTCTCTCTCTCTCTCTCTCTCTCTCTCTCTCTCTCTGGCTCGATGAATGCAGGACGGGATTAAAGGAATAATAAAGGATAAGATTAAAATGAATCGAATACCGCTATTCGAGACAATCGAAAGCGCGTATCACGCCGATCGCTCGTCGCTCGATTTTATTGGCAGCGTATCTCGCGTTGAGTAAGAACGAGCACTGCAGAACGGACGTCAGCTCTTAATCGCGCGGCTAACGATCGGCAAAAAACAAAAGAGAATGCAAGAAGTTCTCGTGTAACCGTTCGCGAGAGTGTCCGCGACATTTGATCCCGCGCGATCGGCCGCACTAGAAAAGCCGACTTCGGTGCACATTTTGAGCCCCGCGCCTCGTCGCCGCCGCCGCCGCGCCCCCCCCCCGTCCCCCCCCTCCCGCCCGTGGGACGCCCCTCCTGCCCGACCCACTGTCGTTAATGCGTCGCGTCTATCGATGATCGCACCGCGCGTATGCGTGCAGGGAGCGGTTTGTGCCACTGACTTGGCCGGTCCGTTTCTAGGACAGCCAGTTTTTCATGTGATTTTCGCGTCGTGCCTAACGCCGCCCGGTCTAACCTTCTTTCTTGCAGTCGAGCGCCGACTTGCAATCCCGATCTCGATATGCGCGGTCGAGCGATCGTCACCGATCGATCGCGACGACGGTCCTCTTTCTCCTCGCGCGCGCTCCGTCATCCACCTCTTCAGCACTCGCTTCTGGTTCCCCTTTCGAATCTCCGTCGTTTACGTAATTCAAGGTTTTCGCTGGAATGACGAAATCGCGGAAATATGCGCATCCGGCTGCGATGCTCGCGAGAGATGCGCGCTCTGATTCAATCGAGGCGTAGGATAGGCGTGTATCTGGATGCTGTGCTCTCCATCGAGATCGACAGTCGAAAATTGCGCTTTGCTCGGCGGTTTATTCGCGCGGCGGAATAATACGGATGCGCGCTGATCCAACGAATTAAAGTCTAATATTACGCGCGATCCAAGCGAGCGCGAGATGCGAACAGTAAAACGCAAACGCTTACCAAGTACTACTTGAGATACTCAAGTATCGGTTAATAATTCAGAAATGTTCTATGTATAAACCAGATCCTGCCGATCTAAATACTGATCTAAATTATCTAACATGCAATCTGCAGGCCGAGCAAGCGGACGCCGAGTCAACGCGCAACAGTTGATTATATTTCTTATTTCTCGTGAATTCGTTTTCAGATAGATATATATATATATATATATATATATATATATATATATATATGATAGATATATGCAAATCGTCGTTGAGCTTAAATTACGTCGAGTCATCTATTTATCTCGTATAGGTATCCAGTCATTCCTTCACGTGTATCTTAAGTCACCTCGCGATCCCAAGTATTCCAATCGCGCGTTATCCATCGAATCGACATTTCCGTATCAAAGCTGCACTTCTCTCCGCGAGGGAGCAAGAAGCAAAATGTTCACGTGGGTTATCGCCTTGATTACATCAGGCCTCTTGACCTCTGACCGATATAGCCCGCGATCGTTTGGCGATCGCGGTCTCGATGATGCGAAATCCTCCAAGACGAACGATGCCGGGAATGCGCCGCGACAAAAATGCAATTACGATTGCAGAGTCGATTGCCATTACGGTCAACGGAAATGTATGTTCTTCCTTTACTCCCCCCTCTTCTTTTTTTCTTCCCTTCGGGGAAGGGAACGGCTGGGGGCGCGCTGGACTCTGCGTAAAAATTCCTCTCGCGCTTCTACTCCCGCGTAATAATAACGATAATCTTGCATCCCCTTGAAACAGATGCGGCTGTTTCCAAAAATTACGCTCTATCCGCATCCGATCTTGACTACGGCCTCGTCCCGTGGCGAGGCTGCTGTACCGGGTTGCTGTACGCGGTTCGAAAAATTCGCGCAGCGATCTATCGAGGTCGATCCATGGGAGCGCGCGAACTGGTGAAACATGATCACGGAACGTTACCGAGACGCTTGTACAAGCTCGCGAGGGAAATTTCAATGTTACGAGAGAGCGTTGGCGAGAAGAGCGTACTTTATTCGGTATATTCTGATATTATTTAATCGGCCTGCACTCGATTGGCGTTCAGCCACTCTTGCTCTTGCTTACTGACGCCAATCCCGATAACGCAGAAGACGCAAAACGAACGCGACACCTTACGACGGGGCCACGCGAGATTTATTTTCCGCTGCGGATAAAGCGCCGAGGCTCTTTCAGCATTGATAAAGGAAGACAACGGGCCGTATCGTGGAAATTCGAGAGCGAGGGTAAGCGTATCAGCTCGTAACGCACCGATTGTTCCAATTAGAGGCTCGTAAAGTCGAGCGGGCGACGCCGTACGGTACGCTGACCGATAACCGCATTGCTGCTCCTCGGCTTATCAGCGCCGAAAGACGAGGAGACTAACCGGTATCGATGCGGTTTCGGCGCGGCGTTCCTCAGCAGCCAGCGACGCTCGTGTGCGCGCGCGCGTGTGCGTGCGTGCATGCATGCGTGCGTGCGTGAGTGCGTGCGTGCATGCGTGCGTGCGTGAGTGCATGCGTGCGCGCGAGCGTGCATGCACACGGGCACGTCAGGAGCACGGGTATTTGGCACAAGGCCGGCATTAGCATCTCTACCGGTATACCCCCCACCGCACCGCCGCGTCGCCGTCGTCACGGCACAACTCTATCCGCAGAAACCTGTATTCCGGTTATCTCACTCGCGCGGGAACCGAGAGAGACCGCCGGCGCGGCATCGTCCGCGTCGCCATCGTGAGAAGGCGAAGGACCTCCTACTACCGCGGCGACGGACATAGAAACCGTTCGGAAACAGGCACGGCCGTTCCTTCCTCCTCTCTTCTTCCCCTCCCTCCTCGCGCCGTCTTTCTCTCTTCTTTTCTCCATTCTTCCTCTCGTTTCCCCGTCTTTTTCTCGTCTCACCGGCGGCTGAGGCATTTCCCGCCGGTTTTCTGCGCGGCGCCGCGCACGTCCGCGCTCGTCCGCGATCCTCCAAACTTCGCTTCCTCTCCCTGCACGCCGCGCTTCCTCCCCTCCCAGCCCCTCCGATCCTACCGGTCCCGCGGCGTCGGCGCCGTCCGTTTCGTCGCGACGGGGTTCCTCGCCGAGGAATCGAAACCGAAAATTCGAGTTTCCGAGTGGCCGTTTGATTCGCGTTGCATCGATCGTCGCATTGGCGATCGATGTGTCGAGCGCATTCCTGCTCGCTCGAAAAGCGAATCGCAGGAGATCCGCTATTTCAAATCGACCGTCCGCCTTGACTTGATCGTCGAGTAAACAGCGGAACGATGGCTTTCGGATAAGCGGGGCGAGTTACTCTTATCTCGAGATAGTAATCACGCGAGATAATTGACAAGTTATCGGGCTATATCGCGTTGTCGAATTATGTTCGCATGCTGTGCTATTTGCTCTGCTGACTTTCCGCGAAGCCACGATAAGATACTTCTCCAAAGATTGTTGACGCCATCTCCGTGTCGTTAACTCTCGCACGGCGGCCGCGCGACGAGGACCGGCCAATCGGCCGGAGTGCATCCGATAAAAAAACTATCCGCAGCTTCCTCGCGCGATGAGTTTTCTCTGGGAACGATCAGAGGAAGCATCACCTGTTCGCAACTAAGATCGTCGTCGCGGGGTCTCCCAATTCGCCAATCGCCAATCTGACTTGGATTCCCTCGACCGGAGACATTTCTCACAGCGTACAGCAAACGCGTGCGCTTCCGCGGTTTGTCCTTGAAATTTATGACCTGTTAATTGTTGCGATAACTAGAAAAGGAAACGCGGAATCGTGCGGCAGAAATCGAAATGTACTATTTTCGAGAGAGAGAGAGAGAGAGAGAGAGAGAGAATTTACTATCGAGATCGGCATTTTCTCCGCGCGCTCAGACAGCGCTCGGGAAAAAGGGGAAAAAGCATGAGAAAAGGGATCAATTATGCAATTATCCGCGTGACACCGTGAAGTAGGTCTATAGCAGCGGGTTTCGCCATTGCGGGCGTGCCAATACGCGCGCGACGGAATTTCGAAACGGAGCGATTTCGCAGCGTGCGACCGTTGTTGCACGGCAAAGTCGATAGCGCGTGAGATCGACGCGTGTATCGTTTGATACACGTCATCATCGCGAGTCATCCAGCTATCGAGTCATCGCCGAAACGCGGAAGTGATTCCGTAACGCGATCGGGCAGCGATCGTCGCGGCGTTTCGATGAAGCTTCGCCTCGATCGCCGATTTTCAGGTCGTCGTCGATCGATCGCGGATCGAGTTTTCCATCGTTGTCTCCGTCGTTTATCGGGCGTGCGAGAGGAATCCGCGCGTCCGATAAGTAATGGGGCATCGAGTGACACCTTAACCTGCATGACCGGTACGCGAGCGCGACGACCTGCTCGCCCAGTACGTTCGAATCCGCGAGATTCTAGTGCGCGCGCGCGCGCGCGAAACGGCGCCGAGCGGCGATGAGCGGATCCAGTCCGCTTCCCTCTCTCTCTCTCTCTCTCTCTCTTTCTCTTCCCTTGTTTCTTTTCCTGCCCTGTCTTTTTTCTGTAAACCTTGTAAACGCGCCGTAACTGCGAATTTCTTCGCTCGCTCGAGCAAAGCAAATGTAACGCGTGCGAATGTAAAACATTAATGCCGCGCATTAATATCGCAGAATTCAGGAAGAAGCGATGTTTAAGGTGGGTAGGTTAAAATATTTTACAAATCTCTATTCCATTAATTGCGGCATTTAATAATTGGCTATTTTAACGATTTCGATTCGCAGGAGCGGGGCGCGCAGGGTGAGTGAGGCTGGTTTCTTTGAAATTGGATTTCTGATTCTTGCGAGGTACATACATATCATTAATAGTATCGCTTTACGTAATTCGAAGCTAACTGGCATTTTCCCGGATTTTTGGTTAATAGCAAAGGGATATTTTTCGCAATTTAAATAAAATTATCAGGTAAAATGGGCAATTTTCTCTTTATACTCAAAAATGGTACATAATACAATTTAGAATAATAAATTGAATTTTCAGTATAATGTCGACGGAGGAATAATCTGATAGGCATAGAACGAAATAAAAGTCCCGATAAATCAATATGTCTAAAGTTATACGGCGCGTTTGCAAGATACGCGAAAGAGAAACAGAAGAGGAGAGCGCATTGAGCGGATATTTTTCGGTTCTGAAATCGAGGCGCCGCGTATCGCGGAATTTGATCGGGCATAAAAATGTTATCGGTAATAAGAAGCAAACAATGCGACCGTAATAATGTATGGTATTACGCGATACGTTTATTTACGTCGTTAAATATGTTTTTCATTAAAATTCGAGGGAATGGGTGATTTTTAGCCAATTAGAGCCGCGCAAAATGTCCCGTGTTTCGCGTGTAAAACATATTATATTCCATAAATTTTAATATCATATAATATCAATGAATATTGTCTGGCCGTAAATTTTAACGGGCAACTCATACAACGCCCGCGTTTCTCGTTACGCTCTCGGAGTGAATTGATTGTAATTATTACGCGAGGCAGCGAATGCAAAACATCGCTTTGTTCCGTATCCTCTGCCTCTCTGCTTACTTTCCCGCCGGGGCTCCCACTATTCATATTTCCCTCCATTATATTAGGCAATACCTGGCATCGGATTTGGTTTATTAGTATTAGTACCGCTAAACAATGCAAAGTTTATCAAATAAAATTCACGGGCATTAAATCAAGAGCTTTACATAATGCGGGGCTTTTCAGGCCGCGTGCCATTATTTTGCATCATTTTCCACCGAAAATTCCGAAAATTCCGAAAATTCCTCGCACCGTCTTGGCGAGGTCCTTCGACTGACATCTGCGGCTGTACTTGACCCCGGTAAAATGTCAAATGTCTCTCGTACGTTGTACGTTGATACGTACGTTGTACGTTAATTCCATCATCGTTATCACTCAGTCATTGGCGACTCGGCGTTACGTCTCGTCAAAGAGATCGAAACGTGTCGTGGCTCAAGAAACCACGTCCATTTTATCAATGGACATTTTACTGGTCTCCGTTATGATTTGCCAAGTGTTTAGCTCGCTCGAGTCAGGCTGCCGTGATGGCCGTGATGTAAGTGCAACACGGCTATTAAATTATTAACGTAAGCGTGATTGCGGCGATCAGCGATACCCGCGGAACGCAAACGGCGAGAAGGAGAACGCGACGAGACGAGAAGCATGTCGCTTCGCGAAACGTTGCGAATGGCGATACATCGCACATCGTTGTCGCCCCGTCGTCCTCGTCCTCGTCGCCGCTCGGGCGTGGCAAGGCGAATCTGAAAAATTTTTAACAACCGCGCCCGGGGCGACCGTGCGAGAAGTAACGCGCGACACGTAACGAAACGGATACGTCGCTGCGAAACGAGCATAATATCGGTCTCCGTTATCGTCGGATGCACTTTGGGCTCGCAATTCGGTGCCCGCCCCTCCTCTACCCTACCCCTACCCTCCCGCTACTCGCTACAAAGAGTTCGTTTACCCCGTTTATACGTGCCGCGCGAGGCCGGCCGCTATCGGTCGATTCAGCCGCGACATTTGACGAGTGCCCGGAGAGAAACGAGAGACAGAACTTGAATTTAAGGCGCGATCGGCATGCCCCTCCTCCCCCCCCACCTCCTCCTCCTCCTCCTCCACCCAGCCCACCCACCCCACCTTCCTTCGCAACACAAGCGCGGCGGCGTCTGGACGCTCGACGCGGATTGCGCACAAGTGTGCGCTCGTCTCACCGCGCATCTGTTGTCGCAGATGAATGAGAAATGCGAGAAAAGCGGCGAAATGAAATATCCACCTGCCCGATTAATGCTGCGCATTAATTGACAAGAGAGACGAGACTGTCCCGCGCTCCCTCTCTCTCTCTCTCTCTCTCTCTCTCTCTCTGGATATCATAGAAAAGGATAACCAAGATGTTACGAGAAAAGTACGACAGAAATATTCGGAATCGTTCAAACGATGTTCGTACGCGCGTTCCAAGAATAAAGAAAATTTTGCTTCTCGAGAACGCTAAGCGGAAGAACGTTTGCCGATTGACATTCGTGCGCCTCGAGCGCTGTTTCGCGGAGATAGACGCTAATTGTACCGATACAATTCGCGCGTGCACGATCGCGTGCGTTTCAGCTTGCTGTCGCGCGCGCGAGCAGCTTCCGAGAAGATGAATACGATTCAGGCCGAAAATGCAACCGCAATTCTTACGATCGCGTGTCGGCGTGCCGCGATAAACCGCGATCCGCCGCGGCGGATTTCGTAAGCCGCTTCTTCATCGGCTTTCGGCTATCGCGATATTCCCCTCCCGTCCCTCCCCTCCCGCCGAATTGCTCTCGTTCGCTGCGCAGCTCGCAGCCACGGCAGGCGAATGTCATTGCGACGAATTCGACGAATACCGAGTAGAATTTCTTTCTAGGGACGAACGAAATGAAATCGCACATCGCGATGAAGGGAGAGAAGCTGCATCCGAGACGGAGAGGCCTGATTTTCGGCGCTTTTAGCGCGAGAAGAGGGATTCAGCGATGCGAACAAAGATATATACATCTTCATCCTCGTGCAGATTTGTCAGGTTGAAGCCGAGGCTTGAAGCTGATTGAACCGGGCAGAGAGAAGCATAGGTGCCGAAGAGGAAATAAGCATTGAATATTCGTCTCGTGTTCTTCACGTGCACACGCATGTCGTTCAATTAAGTATCGCAATCCGTCTCTGAAATCTCGGCTCTCGCTGTTACCGAGATCCGCTCCTAATGTTGCCGCCTCCGTGTTGATCACCCTTTCGCGTGACGGCGAGCGCACTCTTCAACTTCCTTCTCGTCGTGTCACGTAGAATTAACGAGCTCGTGTGACATAATGGTAAACCGTATTCTCATTTAATGCGCTAATGGAAAATGGAGCGCAAGGCGTTCGTAAAGTATGCAGATTCAGACCTCGTTAGCTCTTTCGAAAGCCTCAATTGCCTCGAATCTGCAGCCGGGAGCGACGCGAGAGGCGTTATAAATCCGCGCGAAACCGTATCGAGATATCTCTCGTATCGATGAGAGCGGAAACCGAACGGCGCAAATATCCTTCAAGGCGAGTAAACTGAGACGCAAACTGACCGTCTGATGTAAGCCTCGAGTATTTTTAACGTCCACGTGCGCTTTTTGCGGCGGCTAATAATAAATTCAAATTTCGATAGCTCGAGAGATCGGCCGCGGAGGATCAAAGAGTTAGAGCCACGCTAATGGGCATCGCGCGAGTTTCGACATCGATTTCTCGCCGTGCGAGAAAAAATTCCGTTAATGTTCCATTCGTTTCTTCGTTTCTTCGTTTCTTCGTTTCTTCGATCGAGTGAAACGTCGCGTAACACAAATTCGAAGCATTCCGCGCTCGTACGTCGTACGCGCCTCCAGTTTGTTTATCACGTCCTTGTGTTTTTATCATTCAGTAATCCTGTTTCCAAACGTCATCTCGTGATCCGTGATATGAAAAGAATTTTCGTTCTCTTTTCCATAATCCTTTTGCATAATTATACAATCACGCGGATACATTCTACGAATGCGAAGGTGCGGCACCTAAGAAGCCGTTTTCCTGCGGTTTGCTCGCTCTCTTCGAGCGTTTCTGCGCAAACGCATCCAATCTCGCGAGCCATCCGATCCTCTCCGCTTCCTCATCGGAGGCACATCGAACGAGCATTATTTCAGAGGCCGCCGATTCTTCGTCGCGCGTGCGCGCGCGCTCGCAGAATTCAGGATCTGTACCTGGCAGCATCGGCGGGCGGACATCGACGTCGTCGACGCGTTTCGAGTGACGTTATCACTCGCCACCGAAATAGCGCGCTGATAAGGTCGTCTCCCGGACGCGCGGCCAACGACGCCGCGTCTGCTCCCAATAGAATTCCATTAATCTGGCTTACGACGCGATCAGTATGCGACGCGCGGTGGCGTCGCGTCGTATCGATAATTTAAGCCAAGGATAGGACAGCACGTTCTCCACGTTTAATGAGCGGCGGGCGRSGGGRGGGGGRGGGGGRGGGGGAGGCCGCGGCCGGGCAGGCGGGAAGCCAGGGCGCGGACATCTTTTTGCGCGCGCGCGCGCGCGTGTATTCCTTTAACGCGAGAGCGAAACGTTCGCACACTCGCGTAATTCGCGTAATTCGCGGAAAAATATTAGGGCGAGTGCAGTGAGAGAGCGTCCGATCGCTCGATGGCAGGAGCTAGAGCCTGCCATTCGCAGTTTCTCTTCGCGCGCATGTGCTTCGCTGCACTCTAAAACGTTTGAAACACTTGTCCACATAACGGCCCGCGCGCGACGTCGCGCGCTATACGCTGCCTCAGAAGATGTACAGGGACGCAGCTCGTTTGGCTGCGAGTTCAAGGAGAGGAGAGAGGTCGAGGGGTCCCTAAAAGATTTATTTATTAGATCCCTCACCTTTCTCTCGTCAGCTTGCCCTAGATGTCAGATCCCGACATCTCGGGCTTCCGCCAGTTCGTTGCGGACGCGAGGCTGTCCTTCTCCCCCCCGGCCCCGTTGCCGACCGTGTCGATTGCGGCGTAACGAGGACGCGATCGGCATCCCTGCCCGGTCGGTCAACGAGATTATTGCATTTTCGGCACGTCGACGTCGACGATAAAGTTGTCTTCGTTAATTGCTCGCAGGGGAGGGGAAAAATGAGAGGAAAGGAGACGCGTACAGACGCGCCGTTGCAATCGGAGCCGATCGGCGAACTGGCTCTTGTTCGCCGGGCGCGGACAATTAGGTTTACCGGGAAAAGCGCAATCGCAATCTCGCAACGGCGACGGCGAGAACGTTGACGTAAACGACGGTAAAAGAAGGGGAAACAAGAGCGAGCGCGCGGACGGTTGCGCTCGTGCTTCCGAAATTTGCCAGCAAGAAGCGAGCAGATATCTCGACAGCAAGGTCGCCAAGAGGTTCACCTCAGTGAGCTTGCAATCTCTCATGATTAAAGCGTGTTTGTTGATGTATTGTCGTGTTGATATATCGGAAAGGAATGTCGGAGCGAATCCGTTAGAAGAATCGAGACCGCACATCGAGAATTTAACGATCCTCTCCAATGCCGTTGGATATTTGCTCATTAGCGCGTCCAATTATCGCGTCCCGATATTCCAAAACATTGGAAGCGTTTCCCTTTCAACGTCGCCGCGGGAAGAGGAATGTATCCAAGCGGGTTTGTCCAGGAGCGTTTCCTAGCGCTAGAATTCCGGCGTGGAAAAACGCGTCGGAGGAAGCGATGGCGAGTATGCAAACAAGCTACGTAGCTACGTAGCTTCGAGGAACGACCATTTTCGAGGAAGGATAAACGCACGCGAGCAGAGAGCGGGAATACATTAGCGTGCTTAATCCGCGATACTCGCAATAATCACGCGGCAGTTTCGCCAGCAGGCACTCGCCACGTTGAAGTTTGCGACGCGCCGTCGTCGTGGTCGATATTGCGTCAGGCGGACGTATCTTTCGCATCGTGTGCCGGTATCGCGAGATTTCGTGCCGCCATTTAGTTATGCCGTTCGTTGCGGCGATACGCGCGTAACGCGCGCCTGGCTTGCGGGGAATCGATGTCGCGTCGAATGAAATCGATCGGCGCAGGCCGAGGCTTGTGCCCGAGACGCCAACATTTTGCTCTTTGCTGAATCGGACATTCCAAATTACGACTACTCGCATCAAGCCCGCAGGTGCTCGTTCAGACTCCGATCGAGCAGAGATTGCCGATCCAACTAACGAAAGATCATCATTGCGTGTGACGCAATCGTTTACGAAACTGTTTCAAGGCCTCCCGTCGATCGATCGTATCGACGCGATTAATCTCGCGATTTGGAGGAGCGACCGCGCGCTCCTCTACCGTACCGTTATTGTATCATCCGCGACAAAGTTTCCCTCTTCTCGAATCGTTTGATTTCCGCGAGCGCGTGAGCGCGTGAAGCGGGAAGTAAGGTAAATACGTAAAGTAAAGTTTGCTCGTACGCGATCGCGTTCCGATCGCCGAAATGTGCATCGACTGACGGGCGAAAGAGCATTGAACCGCGGCGGCTTGGCCGAGGTCGGCGCAGCGTGACGCGCGCATAATTTGGACCATCCTGTAGCGAAGGAGTGAGGTAGGTTAGTGAATCGACGGGTGTTATCTGGATGCACAGAACGTGCAGACGGCCAGTACGGAACAACATGTTGTCCGAGTCAGCGAAACGGCGACACTTTGAGCAAAGCTGGCGAATCTGACCCGCGCTTAAGGCGCGCTTCCCGTACGTGCGCACGTTCGCGCGCACGCACACGCGCACACCTGCGACCTGTCCGCGAGTGCGATCGTCGAGGGGCTTAAGAGCTCGTCCCCGCGGAAAGATAGACGCATCGTATTAATCACGAACGTCTCCCATCGAAGGCGCGAGTGTGTGTGGGTGTATGTGTGCGTGTGTGCGTGCGTGTGTGTGTAGACACACGTAGACGTAGACGCGGGGTGTGCGCCGGCTGTCGGGACGCGTCTCGACGACGGCAGTAGCGACTGGCGCGAACATCGCGGCGTGAACGCTTAATAATAATCGCCGTAATTCGCAATCGTTCGCTTACCACGAGGATTACGTCGTCGAGAGAGGGAACTCTCTCTCTCTCTCTCTCTCTCTCTCTCTCTCTCTCTCTCTCTCTCTCTCCCCTTACGCTCTCGAGATTCCCGCTCGCGTGCTATCCGGAACCGAGCGCGTCGATGCAACGGCGGACGGTCGATTGTCATTTTTCCCCTCGGTGATCGCCGCTTATCGCAATCGGTATCGAACGATACCTCGCGGCGCGGTGCAATCATCGTGCAGTTTGCCGTATCGCGCCCGGCCGTAGCGTCACGGTGTCGCTCTCTCTCTCTCTCTCTCACACTCTCTGTCTCTCTCTCTCTCTCTCTCTCTCTCTCTCTCTCTCTCTCTCTCTCTCTCTCTCTCTCT
>JAHMML010000002.1:3254815-3272315 GCA_020341155.1 Eciton burchellii
CTCTCTCTCTCTCTCTCTCTCTCTCTCTCTCTCTCTCTCTCTCTCTCTCTCTCTCTCTCTCTCTCTCTCTCTCTCTCTCTCTCTCTGTCTCTCTGCGCCTTTCGTACTCTCGAATTCCGCTCGGATTCCGGCCGGAAAGCTCGGCTGACGCGTCGTTGGCGCACGGCGGCAGATCGCGAGCGGAAAGCCGCCGAGAGCGCGCCTCGCGAGTGAAAACGCGGCCGCGAGTGTCGCCGCGAGGAGCATAGATCGGCACGTTGACATTGTCGCAGATCGCAACAGGTCGCAGCAGTTTCCCGGATCCACGGCGATCTCTCCTCGCGGAGAGAGTCTCAAGCAGCGATCCTTCTCGCGAGATCGCTCGCGCGAGGACGATCGCCGACACGGCGATTTATATTATACGATTTATACGAGCGAGGGAACGCCTTGAGGGAAAGAGGACGTCCGTTTCCGGCGACACAGAGGACACAGAGGACACAGGAAGAATCGCGGTCTCGCGATCACGCGGCCGCGAGTCTCGCCGTTAAGAAAGATCGATCGGCGAACGGCGAGCCTCTTGCCGATCGATCGATCGATCGATCGATCAAGACACGGGGAGTGCGGTGAGAGTGCGGTGACCGAACACGGGAGCGGCGCAACGCGTCATCTTTAGCGGCGAGCTGACCAAGCTGGAAGCTCGTAGCTCCGCGTTTACGCGCGGCTTCACGCGGAAACACGGTACGTATTTCGCAGCGATACTTTTCTTCAGCGATATCGTAGTTTTGCCGCGTGTGTGCCGCGTGATGCGGGCACACTCCCGATCGGGGGAGTAACGCGCACTTTTCCAGGGATAAGCGATTTGCCGCAAAGCGTCGCGCGCGATTATCCGATCTCGCGCTTTGTCGCGCCGAAGCGCGACGTGAACGAGTTCGCTTCGCGCCGATTGAATCGGTCATTTGGCGGATGCAAATTCGTTCCTTGCTGAGGAACGTGCCGACGACCTCCCCGTTGATTTTCACGCCTATTTTCTTTGTTCTCCGTTTGCGTCAGACGGCGGTCTCTTTCTATTTATTAAGCGCCATTGTTGTAGCACGCTGCGTAAGATAGAATGCTGGATTAGTCGGAGCTCGTGCTGCATTATAAGACGCTAAACCAAAAGCAGTATTGCGTAAGAAGTCGTGAAACATGAGTAAAATTTTTATTAGGCGGTATCAAAGGGAAATACATAAAACGAAATCCAAGTCCACTCTTGCCTTACGGCCTTCGATAATACGAACAAACATGTTTTCCTCTTGACGACCGAAACGTATTCGCAAAAACGCAAAAACGCAAAAACGATGTACCCATCGTTATCTCTCGCGATCTTGCGCAGCAGGCCTTACGTACGAAATACGATCGTGATTCCGCATGGAAATGTCACGGCCGTTTTTTTTCCCGCGAGTGTTCGATCGCGGAAAGAAAACGAACGGAATTCGCAGATTGAGACAATCCGCGCGAGTAATCCTCGCGAATGATCCCCCCGTTCAAAGAGTGAACTCTGAATTGAAGAAAAATTCAAGGCTTCCGGAAGAACTCGGCGAAGCTATTATTCTCCAACGTGACAAAAATCAACGCGCAGTTTAACGTCATTAATAGCAGAGACGGGAATAACGTAAACGCGTCGGGCGATCGATGCGATCCATAATCTTGCCGCGTCGCCTTTCGCGCGACGAACTCTTCGATCAAACGTTCGACGAGGCGGACTTAAAGGAGATCAGCTCGTCCATTGCGGGTCTTGGTCATCCTCTGCCGGGAAATGTCCGTCATCGTCGTCGTCATCGTCGTCGTCGTCGTCGAGGTGAATCGCTCCGGGCCGACATTCGACGTGGCGCTCAATGAAATACCGTTGCGCCGGAGCTGCCGCCGCGCGCGCTGATAAAGCCGGACGATAACGAGATGCAGCGCGGCGTGTTACGTGTTACCTCGCTCGCGAGTAGTCGCGAGTCACCAAGTGCAATGCTACGAACTATCACTTTTCTCGCGCAATAAGACCACGCGCCTAGATACGCGATACGCGCCGTAACACTTGTGAAATCTATTGTGGAGCGGCTCGCTCTGCAAGACCGAGTCGTCAAGGCGCCCACGCAGTCGCGCGCGCGCGCGCGCGCGCGCGAGTTGCAGGGAAGGTTCCTGCGCGGGATTGCCTTGCAATTTACTTTTAGTACAGTTAGGCACTGTGGGACACACACGCGGATTACGAGGCGACGCGATTTCGCGAGCAAACTCGAGTCCTCGCGATTCTCATTCGCATTTAAAGATCGCACGTAAATCGCGCATTTCGATATTCGATAACGATACTGCCATTCGCGCGATCTACGTACGCGAATGGCCAATCTTCTGAAAATTCCGACGCCGCCGACCTTTCCGGCCGATTCGATGAGAGTTCCGCTCGTCCGCGTGATTTCAGGGAGCGTCCGAAGCGAGAAATCCGTCGATCGATGCCGAGAACGAAGGTATCTCCGCTCGAGATGTTCGATTCGCGCGGAAAACAGCCGGCGCGCGTAAACAATGGGGATCAACGGCCGTGGTGGAATCGTCCGTCTGTTTCTTAATGAAGTGCCTGGCTCTTTCGTCATCATCTGCCGCGACCATAGATAATGCGCGACGGGACGGAAGGCAAATATACAAGTCGACGAGCGATCGAGACGGGGGCGTCCTTGCATAAGAGACCCCTCGCGGCGGCATGAAAGAGCGAGAGAAACGCGAGCCTCTGATAAGATTAATGCATCTGCCGCGCGCGGATATCACCGAGCCGCACTCGGTGCACCTGATTCCCGGAAAAGCCGAGGAAATTCCGCCGGCGAACGGAATGTTGGTCGCGAAATAAACAGCGTCTCGCCGAGCGCCTCCTCGATGCTCGATTAGCTCGTTTCGTTGTGCCTTCATCTCGTGGTGCTTCGCTCTTTTCGTTTTTCAAATATTTATCAAAGGCGCGGATAAACGGAGAGACCGCTCAACGCGTCTATCATAATTCCGGAAAGGCAGCGCTGCTGAATGATCGAGCGTGTATCATTCTCGGATATGACTGCATTTCCGATTAATCGTGCTGATTGATAGAAAATTTCGATAGAGCGATTTCGTTATCGTCGTTAACGTCCAAGTCCGACCACCAATGTCCGCGATGTCCGTGTCCATCCGGCGAAGAATCCGCTCGGTTTTGCAGATCGATACGATAGATCGTACTCCGAGTACGATTATGATCGGGTTATTGACTGAGCGGAGTCTCACGAGTGAGTCAGAGAGCGGCCGTGTCCGGTTGCGGATTGTTTAGAGCGTCGCCGATCGAGTGCCCGATAGAGCAGCGGATCGATGTTGCGCCATGTTTAAAAACGCGGCGAGCATAATCGACTCGTTGTCCGCTTGCACGGACGGCCCGATGCGGCCAATACAATTCCGCTAATTGCGCTTTATCGATGGCGGTGTACGCGCGCGCTTTGACGTTATCCATTCGTGCGGCAGGACCGAGCGAGGACCGAAGGACGAATTCGAGCTGCGGCTCGGCCGTGCGCGTGCGGTCGAATTTTAACTGCCGCGAGTTCGTTCGGGACGATCGTTTAACTCGCGTGCGGCATCGCGCCGCAACATTGCGATAGCATGACGCGCATCGCGAATTCGGGTTCGATCGCGGTTGCCTTTCCGCTTTATGCTACGCTCGTGCGTGCCTGCGATTGAACGATCGCAGGCAGGCTGCGTCATCTTTCGAGCTTATGAAAATACTCGCGGTCGAGCGAATCGGCGAATCATGATTTGTTCCTTGAAAAACGGAAAGGCTCGCGTTAATTCGCCAGATTAACGGACGTCGTGCGACCTCTCGCTTTCGAGATTCGCTTTCGAGCGGAGACACGGGACTTTTAACGAGACGACGAGATTTGTCCTCTCGTTCGCTCTCCGCGCCAATTCACCCAAACCAGACGTCTTTTGCTTATACACGGCGCGTCTCGCGCGCGCGCGCGCGCGCGCGTACGCGTGCTGGCACGCGTTGGGATAGGTCGCGATGGCCGGCAGGACAGCGAACGCTTTGTATCAGGCCGGTCCCGAGCGCGTAATCGCTGCGGCGAACCACTTTTCTGCCGTTGCGTATTCGAGCGCTCGTGCTTTTATTAATGGCCGTGCATATCACGATTTTCGCATGAAAAACGTTTGGCGTCGCCAGCCAAACGTTTGAAAAATGTAGCGAGCGTGGAGCTCGTGGGGACAGTGCTTGAACGGAGAAAATACGACGTTAAGTCAATTAGAAGACGACGACGACGACTTTTCCAGGCGCTTCCCAAGTGTTTGCTCAGACGCGCCAAAGAAAACCGCGAGCGCGTAACGTCACTGGAAACGCGCGAGCGTTGGGCATAACGTCGGATCTGCCGAGCGTTAATTAGCGATAGATCGACGACAGAGACGCGAAAGAGTGGTGAACACACGCGCGAACGCATTGACGGCTACGTCTGCGTGCAAGACTGAAAATAAGAACGGCTGAAAGTACTCGCGGGGACAACACCTCTTATTACTCACCGTCGTCTCGAGCCGTTCTTCGCACGGTGTGCGATTTGACGTTGTAAAATAACTGTCCTTAATCGCTGTAAAGTAACGTCGGATGGTCGCTGGATCAGCGGATGGCCAACAACGGATGGACGCCATTCTACGACTATCGCCATTGAAACCCGCCGCGACCCGGCGAGAAAGAAAGGGGAAAAATAGCCGCCGGAGCGAGCGAGAAGCGTGCACGCCGGCGAGAAATGAATGAGAGAGGAGAAAGGGAAAGAGAGAGAGAGAGAGAGAGAGAGAGAGAGAGAGAGAGAGAGAGAGAGAGAACGAGGCGAGGCCGTATTTTCGGCTGACCGTGGCCCTGCCCTCGACATTTCGGGACGTCGTTTCTGTGCCACTCGACCGTGTGTGCATTCTGTCCGCACCGTCGCCGGATACGCGCGCGCGCGCGCGTCCGCCACGTGTGCGCGTGTGAGCGTGTACGCGATGAACACCGCGATGCATTTATATTCGGCCGGAGGGCAAAGCGGGTTTGGCACATGGCATCCGCTCGTGCATACGTGCGCGAATACGTGCGCATATGCACTCGCACACGACGGCGATGGGAGGGAGGGGCGGGAGGACGATGGGGGAACGGTGGGGGTGGGGGGGGGGGGGGGGGGGGGGGGGGGGCTCAATGGTTCCGGCGGTTTTATTATTCGGCACCGCGCGCCGAGTTAACCCAGGTCAGTGTGTGGCAAAAAAGCCGTACATTCGGCGGGCTTGCCGGAGCGGCAAGAAACGCGAGAGAAGAAGAGAGAGGGAGGGRGGGRGGGRGGGRGGGAGGGAGGTGGCGAAGAGAAAGGCAGGAAGGGAGGAAAGGGAGGAGGAGAGGAGCAGCGGGTACAGGAAGGGAAGGAGGGCGACGCAAATGTGCACGGCCGCGTATCGCTCGCACACGGATGCGCGCGCGCACCTACGTGCTCACGCACACAGATCGGGGAATGCGTTCGCGATGCGACGAGCAGGCCGAGCATCGCCGTCATGCCCGTTTGCCAAACCGGGCCGCGGCCGGCGAGCGAGTTACGCGCGCGACGCGCACTCTCCGCGCGTTCCTTTCGGCGCGACGGCGCAGGCGAGCTGCGAATGCAGTTGAGCGATTAATCTTTATCCGAGTTCACGAGTTGGCGAATCGATCCGCATTGGTTCGGCGCGGTGAGATGTCCCATCGGCCAGGGATGTCTCGGAATTCGCCTTGCCACGTGAAACGCGCGGCCTTCGGACGAGGCGGACCTTTGCGTTTTGGAGCGTTGACGAGGCCGACCGATCAATCAGTTGCGTAACCTGGAAATGCAATTTTGCCTTTTCCGAGCGAGCGGGCCGGCTAGCTCGCATGCTCGCTCGCATGCGACGTTAAAGTGGGAACGGACCTCGGATGTGTATCGCGATATCGCCAGAATTATCGGATGATGAATAACTCGAGAGATAATGCCTTAATCCCAGATCTGACGAATCCATTTGGCTAATTAGGCAAGTGCAACGGAGTCCTTTATCCCTCGTATCTCTCATCTCTCGCATTATTATCATTGCCGTACACTCTTTTATATTTACGTGCACACATTCGGTGCACATGCCTCCCTCTCTCCTAGAATGCGCGCGCGCGACTCTCGGTGCATTGTTGGCACTCAAAATTAGAGCAACTGATATCTGTCCTGGAAAGGCTGAAGCGCGCGCACGCATGTCGCGCCTCGCACAAAAAAGCCACGGACGTAAACTCGATAGTTGAAAATGCCGAACGAATATTCCGCTAAGCGACAAGCGTTGTATTTTCGCATCGACGCGAAAGCCGCGTGGCAAGTAATATAATTAGAAGCGGCCGTCCCCGCTTCTCGATTTCGATCGACAATAATTTCGTTATTCCGCGTGAAATGGCGCGTACGCTCTGTCCTTCGCATAATTTCGCGTTGCCGTTGGATTATTGCGACGCGCACGCACACGCGACATTCTTATCATTGTAGGAATTTCTTAAATCTTTTATCGCGCTCGTCGGTTTCACAATTCACGATTCGACTTGCGACTCCATGTCGCTTCGATACGCGAGGAGAAGGAATTGCATAGCTGTGCATTGATAACGACACACGAATATCGCGTATCTAATAAACGTGTATGAGAAGATGTCAAGGATGCCAGAGTTCAAACCCGCGCTGGTATTTTAATTAAGGACACGCGCGATAAAATCGCTAGCCGAAAGATCAGTGCGCTCTCTTTTACTTTGCTCTGATCGACTCTTCGCTCTGCGATCGATCATGAGATCCATCCGGTAGAATTCTGCTCCTCAGAACGAGAGCAGAACGCTCTCGAAACGACGCGATTATAACTTTCACCCCTTCACCCCTTCGCCATCCCTATCCCCTATTACGATTACATTTGATCGATTACATCAGGGAACCAGGTGGACGCGCGCGCGGAAACAACGCGCGGTGTCCTATTCCCGTCGAATTACCGGCGCATTGGCGGCGTCGCGTAACCTTGAGACAAAGGCGGGCGTGTGAATTTCAGAGTGGCCACGAGTGGATCGCGAGCCACGGTGAAATCACCATTGCAAAAATCGATTCGCATCCGCAAATACCACTCGGTCGCGTGATGCGGCGGACGGGCGAGTGACGAGGAGGGCCGCCCGGAAGGCGCGCCGAAAAGGGTGGAGAAAAGTAAGAACGGCGCGGGACAGGGGCCGGAGGAGGAGGACAGGCAGGCAGAGACGGCAGAGGTGGCAGAGGGCGGACAAAGTTTCGCCAGTTAGCCGGGTTTAAAACAGCTGCCGAATTTCCCTCTCGGCCGAGAGAGAGTGAGAGTGACCCGGTCGAGAGCGAGTGTGTTCCACATCGCGCGTTTCGTCCCTCTACGCCCCCGGACGCAAGTCAGCGCAGCCGGCGGCACATGCACGTGCGCACGCACGCACGCGCGCGCGCGCAACGTTGCAGCCGCCGGGATATTCGCGCGCATCCATGCGCGCGCTCCTATACGTGTCGCGTCTATATAGATATCACCGGATCAGCGTGGAGCACGTATCGCTTACGTGTACGTACTTACGTAGAACGTGCGCGCGTGTGCGCGCACGTACACGCGGGCGCCGCGCGAATGCAGTCGGAGAGTCGTCGCTGACGCTCACGTACGTGAGCAAACACGCGGCCGGGCGAATGCCGCGCGCTTACAGTTCCTCGGGCGCGACGCGCATACACGCGCACACGTGCAGCAGCACGTGGTGACATGCGCGGACGTACACGTGTGTGTGTGCGGCGGCGGCGGCAGCGGCAGCAGCAACGCCGGTGAACGACTCTCCACGGACGGGCATCCGCGTGTCTGCGTCGCATATCTGATGCACCGAGCGCGCATCCGGAGGACCCGCATGATCCCGGCAGGACACATCCCGTGACTTTTCCTCTCGCGCCCCCTCTCGTGCGCTTTCCCTCGTCGCGCTGCTCGAAACGACGACGATACCGCGAAAGCGCCCGGGAACGCCGAGAGGATGCACCGGCGGCGGCGACCTTAAAGCCGCGCTGCTCGTCTGATCCTGCCCGCTCCCCCCCCTCACTCCATCCCTCGTCGTAACCGAGCTACTTTGACGGCCACGATCACGCCGTCGCCACCGGCGAGTGAACCGGGTAAAGATAAAAGCTCGCCTCAAGGAGCTTTATGCTCCTCCGCGTCGACGATCACGTCGACGTGCATCGGCTATGGCGAACGCGACGCGTAATTGAACACGCGCCTTAACGCGATCGAATGGTGATCGAATGGCAGCCGTGGCGAGGATGAACTCGTTCGCTTCGCGAACGTGAATATTTATTTTCCCGGTCACCCGTGTTCGGCGAGCGTTGCATTCTGAAGTATCCTTTACGCTGATCTCTCAGCTGAGCTTCATTGTTCCCTCGCGTCGCGTTTCGTCGTCGCCTTTTCGCCGATGTTCCGATGTGCGCTAATGATCGCGGGCGCACTCGGTTGTCAGAGGGACTTTGCGTGTTGATAATAACGCCGTCGGCGTTATCGCTTCGCGATCGGAGACGCGGACCTCCTCCGCAGGTTCCAGGTCCCAGGTTTTACGAGGTTCAGGCCCAGCCTCGGACCTCGAATTTATTCGGAGCAAGATCGCCGCGCGTCGTCTCGACCGCCGATACCTCAGGATGATCCGCGTATTTACGACGCCCCGTGCGGCGCTTCCCTTCCCACGCCTGAATATTACGCCTCGCCTCGACGGTTACGCCGACGGCCCGTGCATTATCTACGACGCTACCGGAAACCGTGGACATTTTTGTCTACGGACGTGCCTGGGCGTCGCCGCCACGCCCTGGCGACGCGACGACGCTCGAATTCGCGGAGAAAGAGCGCCGAACAAAGTCAGCAGCTGCAGTTTTCGACTCGGGAATCGAGGTTACTGGTGTCCGTAACTGCCATTTGGCGCTATTGGATTATAACAACAATGCCGGGTCTTCTATTCGCGTGTGAAACATGTGGGTGCCGGTAACGCGGTCGCATTTGATCGATATTACCGAGTTGTCAGCTCGCGCGTACATTATATGACGCTTCTCTGCGCGCCATTTCAGCGTGTCGTTCTCTGCGCGTTTTAATTCCCCGCTCATCCATACGCGTTACGCGACCATGTCCGATTCGTTCCACAATAAAGCGGGCTCTCTTATTTTCTTTTCACGCGATTCACGCGAAGCGAAGCGAACCAGAGTCACTTGCGCCGACGAACGCGACGGTGCGCGATGGAGTTTAAATCTCCACGCTGATTGATCGATCGCCAGTCGATAATTGTTTTCCCTCGGAAACAGTTACCTGGTCGCCAGCTTCCCGAAAATGGACCCGACAATGACCGCTCCCCGCGCGCCCGACAAGCTACTCGACAAACCACGCAGATACACGGATACACGCGCACGCGCGCACGCGGACTCGCGGATATGAAGGTTTTTATTATAATTAATTAATTCGGAGTAACTACGGCCGCACGGTTCGCGTGCCGCGTGAGAGATTAAACAATTGTTATATTATCACCCTACATTTCCATAAATTCGCATTTACATTTCTATTAACCGGTCACCGCGAGTTAAACAAACATCTATTAATTGTGCGGTTTTGCGAGAGCGTCGTGGAGCACGTGGAGCATTTTCCATCCATCGGATACACACCGACTGTGCGATAATTAAACAAGCAGATTGTACATTAATTGTAATATTAAATATGCGTTTCGTACAAGTCGCTCGCGCGCGCGCGCGCGCAACTTCGCTCGCTTTAACCCTTCGCGGTCCCGCGGGACGCCAAAGGATATTGGGTCAAATTTGCGCCGATCGATATTCCGAGCGGCCGAAAGAAAGAGCGAGAGAAAGCGAGAGCGAGAGAGGGGTATGGGGTTGGGGAGAGGGGAGGGACGAGAGTGAAAGGGTGGGGAGTAGAGAGAGAGAGAGAGAGAGAGAGAGCTAGAGAGCGGCTCTCTCCAACCACGGGCCTGCCGAATTGCGCGAGTACTCACAGTTTCTGGTGCAACAAGTAGTAACTGGTGTTTATATCGCCACCGTTGCCTGCCAGCTGGGTGGTTTGGTGCGCGCGCGCGCGCGCGCTTATATACGCGAGCGTGGTATGTAGGTCGACGGCGGACCGCAGCAGCCAGGTTAAAGCCGGCAACCCCCGAAATTTTCCGGGCAGGGTGAAACGACGGGGCGGCCCGTTGAAACACGCGCGGCGTTTGGCCGCAAAGTCGACGCATGCATGCGTTTTTACATACGTACGTGCACGCGTGTGCGTGTGTTACATACACACGTGCGATACGCGGATGCAGACACATCCGCTTCCGTATGACACGTGCGTGAGGTACGCAAGTGCGCGTGCATGGTCGATTCAATGTCGTGGTAACAGTTTCGGCAGTGGGAGAAAGACGGAGGGAGAGAGAGAGAGAGAGAGAGAGAGAGAGAGAGAGAGAGAGAGAGAGAAAAGTAATATGACATTTTTTTCCGTGCGCGGCTACGGTCAGCCGGTCGGCCGTTGTAATTGCCTAACCGCAAAAGTTCGTTAACGAGAAGCGCAGCCGAAATATCCGTTTCAGCCGTCGCCGCCGCGGTCGACGGACGACGATACGCGTTTATCGCGTTTGCATAGGTTAGGCCGGCGGGAGAACGGGACCACGATGGCGTTTGATGCTTTTGCCGTATCGGGGCGCCTCTCGCGTTTCGCCGCGTATTCCAATGCGAGGGGAGAAGCGAATCTCAAGCTCTCGATAGCGGAGGGAGCGACGCCGCTTAACGCGGGATTAACGAATCCTAATTTGGGGCTAATATCGTATATACAAGCCCGCCGGTCGATCGGTCCCTCGAATAGGAGGAAGAAGGAACGCACGCGTGCGCTCCAGCTTAAATGTTTCAAATGTATTATTCGTTTTTCGATAAAAAAACCGCATGTTGGTCGCACGTTGGCGGTGAGCCATACGAGGGAGAATTGACTGGAATTCCAGTACGTTTCCACGGACTGAATTTTTTTCCATTAAGCGGTATCTCATTATCGCGCCGCTTATCGTTTCGCGCGACACTCGGCCTTTCGTTAATCCGAAATAAAAACGACATTTGTATACCCGTTCCATTTTCGTTTCGGGCCGTGCGTTGGCGGGCGCGCGGTCCTTTCTGCGATCGACGTTGCACGGACAAGCCGCGCGTAAAATTGCATCTTTACTGCATTACTTTCTATTTTCGCGCATCGATAATTTACATTGTGCAACGGGTTATTCGCAGAAACGCGAGCATCAGGTGACCAGCGATTTCCACTTGGTCGCGCAAGATCGTCCCGCGAGCAATTAAACGGCCGCTTCTCCTAACCCGGACGGGATTATTTGCGGAATTGATTGTTAAAATGGTGCCGCAACGCGTTTAAAGAGAGACCGCCATTGTATCAGGGATAGAGCTCGGGAATTTGCAAGGGCTCGTGAAATCATTTCCCAATAAGCGATCAAAGAGAGACACGGAGAACAAAGTTTACATTGCACCGAATTTTCGCTACATTGAATGCATCGCGTCCAACGCGGCCGCCGTTTGCGCGACGATTTTCGGGAAATTGGCCGTTAATAACCATAAAATCCGGTTAGCCGAATCTTTTCGCGCGTGAGCGCGACGATTGAGCGGTACATCGCGTTAAATATCCATTAACTCTTTCAGTTTAGTCATGAGTTCATAATACGCGACCAGCTCAAACGATTTGTTCCGCTGAGTTAATTTTGTCGTGCGTATTATTAATATTTCTACTAAACGTATGCCCCGGCCGCATCGTCTCATGTTTTCAGTGACACTATTCACCGTTTAGCGCCGCTGTACCATATCTTTCTCCCTCCCTCCCTCCCTCCCTTCCCCCGTCTCTCTCTCTCTCTCTCTCTCTCTCTCTCTCTCTCCTACTTTTTTTTTCGCGTGCGCAATTTGCGTATTTCATAACGCACCATCGTCGAGCACGCGCGCTCTTTTAAAGAGAAAAACGCATTACACATTAAAACAATGTTACGCCGCTCGTGCAATTTTTTCCACATATTACGCTGGCTCACGCTTTGATTCGCGATCCTCTTTTACGAAATCACCCTGTAAAAGTTTAACCCGTTATTGGTGCGTCACGCGACTTTTCATCCAGAATTATCTACCGGCTCCGGTTGCAGTGTTTATTATTTTAATCGCCCGCGCAGCTTTCGATTCGTGCTTCGGCTATCGCTCTCTCTCTCTCTCTCTCTCTCTCTCTCTCTCTCTCTCTGCGGACCGGGCTTTCCCGGTTATCGTTACCGCGTAAGAATGCGCAGGGTCGCCTCGCACCCGGCGTCGCGTCAGCAAGCGCCAGCGGCGGTCAAGCTCGTGCCAGCTCCAAGAGATTGTCCTTCGGCGCATGCATTTACGCGGAATCGCGTAAATCATCAGGGTCGATCGTCGATCGTCCTCCTCCCCTCGGTCGGTCCCCTCCCCCTTCGTCGGTTTCGACGAAAGCGGCGAAATTATTTCGAGCCGCGGTCGTTCACTCCGCTCGCGCTCGTGCCAAGCAGCCGGCGCGCGCACTCTGATGCCGACTGTACCCACGCCGGCGGTATGTAGATGACGGCGTACATATGTGCACATGGGTCGTTCCTCGCGCAACAAGTAGCTATCGCCAAAATATGACCGCGCGCGACCGGTACATAGGCAGAAAGAGAGAAAGAGAGGGAGAGMGAGAGAGAGCGAGTGAGAGAGGGAGGGAGGGAGGGAGGGAGGGAGGAGGGAAACGAAAGCGAGAGAGGGGGAGAGAGGGGGAGAGCACGGTGCAAAAGATGCACGCGGCGGTGGCACGCTCGTGCCACCTCGTGCGTCCGCGTAACATCGTGGAATCCGCCAGCGGCTTCTCAAGGTTGCCGTCGCGGAAAAGCCGCGCTATCCACGCCCTCGCGACGACGGCGCGCCCCACGCCGACGAAAATAGAGCGCGTCGACCGAGAGCGGAGATTGCCGGCAGAGTGGAAAATTGGCTTAATTCCGCGACGTGTAAACGAGCGCTTAAGTGTGTCGAGAAAGTTTTATGGGTTATCGCGGCGCGGGAACATTGGCGTCCCGCCAGCCAGCCGTTGGCCGATCCGGCGGCCCGCCACCGGGCCAGATCCTGGGAGTAGTCCTGGGATTATTAATTGTTTGACGATCCGTTAAATCGTACTTTCCCGAGTTATTAACGGTACGCGCACGGCGGCGAGAGTTCAGACGGCGTCGCCGGCGCGCCGCGAAAATTTACGACTATGAATGAAGCGGTCCGCAGCGAGCGCGCGCGCGCGCGCGTTTGAGGTGGCTTTTCCAGGAAACGGAAATCAGCATGAGCGATTAATCAGCGATCAACACAACCGCGCAACGCTCAAGTGATCCCGGCATACATCGCCGGGAAGGTCCAATGTTTGAGATTTGCACTTGCTTCCCTTCCTTGCACTTTCCGTTTCCTTTGAAGCGGTAAATCGGACACTTGGGACGGACGACTCACGATCGTTCGCGGCAATCTTCATTGCTACCAGCAATTCCTTTTTTTATCAATTAGATTGCGAATGAACGTAAGGAGTGCAAGAGTGCAAGTCGGTTTCCCGTTTCGCGATGGACGCATTCCCTCCCGTACATTGACACGTTTCGTTTGACGTCACTTCAGTGCTGTTCTCCGCTGCCCTTTCGGGTACTGCGAACTCGCGACTGACATTCCTGGCAAATCGTTGCTCGGTTTCGACGGTTCCCGTGCACGCCGCCACGCGGTCCCACGATCCCTAGGACGTTTTGAATGCGGAGCGAGCGCGCTCGGTGCACGCGGTGCACGCGGATTGCTGAGATCGCTCTTAGCGATCCCTATGATTCAAGGTTTCCATGTGCGAATGACCTGTGGAATACCGGATCATGTTCTACTTGTTTTCATGAAATTCGCGTCGACGATAATTCAGCGCCGATCATCTTACGCGAGGAACCTTGAAAACGGACGACGTTGTTTCGTGTTTCACGAATCGCGAATCGGTAGAGTTTTTCTTAAATAAATCCGTCCTATTCCGTGGATTCGACGTTAAAAACGTATCCGATGACATCGCGTGGATAATGTTCCTCCAGATAATTGTAACGGAATACGAATCATGTCAGGTATCACAGAATTAATTGTATTTTACTTCTCGGATTTATTAACATCGGGAAATCTCGCGGAGAATCAACGACGAAACGTTTGCGCGCGTATCGGTCCTCGCGCTCGCTCAAACAGGGAAGTACGAAAACGATCCGATAATCCGGCTGATCACGTATCATGTATCAGCGTCTAATTAATATTCGAATGTGTGACGCAACTGGCGGCGTTGCGCGAACCGGCAGCTTCTAATGCAACGCTTGCGGATAGATTAATATCGCAGGGAAAACTATTTTTGGCTCAAGGGCGATCGCGCGAATCGCGCGACGAGTGTCCCGTTCGTCGATTGCCGCTCGACTCGACTCGACTCGACTCGACTCGACTCGACTCGACTCGACTCGACTGGACTCGACTCGACGCGACCCGTCACGACTTGACTCGACTCGAGTCGAGTCGCTCCGACGCGCTGGCGGAGAAAGGTGACGTTTCGCGCGAGCGATGCGAGAGCGCGAGCGCTGCCGCGCGCGACTCGTAGGGACGAGTACTTACGTAATGCCAATTATGGTGCCTACGATGCTTACGGGTAAACATCGCCTCGTTACGGTGCGTTTATGCACGCGTTATTCTGTGTCAGCATACCTTGCACTTACTGTTACCGCAACGACGATGCGAGGAGACCCTTTTGCCCGTCGCGCCGCGCTGTCCCAGATAACGCGAGTGAACGTATCCGCGCGCGCGATCTCACATGCGGTGTCCACATGGACAGAAACGTGCTCGCGTTTGTACGCGATGTCAGATTAGAATAACAATACTCGCGCACGCGATATGCCCGGCTTAATCGCGGCTGCCATCAAAGGGCGATCCGCCATGGATCTCTCGATCGAGCCGCGGATCTCGATCTCGCGCGCGGCACGCGCTCTAATGACATAACACAGTGCGATCGATGGCAATTTCACGTCTTCCTGGAAACATTTGTCGGTCCTTTTCTATTTTGTCCTCCCTCCTCTCTCCCCTCTCTCTCTCTCTCTCTCTCTCTCTTTCTTTTAATCGATGCAAATTGCACTTTTTGCGCGGTTGTTTGCCACTGCCGCCGTGTCTCTCACTCCGACGTGGCTGGCCGGGGATCCGCGCACGAGCGCACACACGATGCGGATCCGCCTAGGGAACTTTTCCGTGGCGCGCGGCAGTACCGGATGCACGCTTAATTACCGAAATATCGCGCTACATTTCGCAATTTGTTGTTACCGAACGACAAGCTAGACGATTAATAAAACAGAGTACGCTAATTAATAATAATTTGATTTGCGTAATGAGCGCACCGGCGCATTTGCATTTATTGACAAAGTCAATAATGATTTATCGATCCGCAACTGGCAAATAATTGTGGAGCAAATTAAACTGGAATTAGCGTAAAAGCGGCGCCCTTCCTCATTTTAATTAATTACCTTCGCGAGAGACAACGCGAGCGGAAGCGGAGGGAACGCGCGCGCGTTGCCTCCGGCGAGAGATGCTCTCTCGCGTGTAACTGAGAAACCATTCCTTTCTGACAACAATGACGGAACAACGCGCACGCTCTGCTCTGCGCGGACGTGCGGCTAGGCGCGATTAACAATCACTTGAATCGCGCGATTGGGCCGTACACTCGAAATCGTAATACGGCGAAATCATCGTGCCACGCGTGTAACGTTTCTGAAAGTCATCTAAACCGGTTTCGCGAAGAATTTAATCTTCATCCGTGGTGCGCGCGCGCGCGCTCGCGCGTGGCGAACCGCAGATGCGGTTTATCAACGTGAGCGTAATGCGTCGCCCGGCGGATTTCTGCGCGTAATACTTACGTAAATATTTTCCGTGTCCCGGAATTAAATATTCGAGTCAATATGGCGCACTCGCAGCTGAGTAAACGGGCAACGATTTGGTCCGTATAACAATAAAGATAAATAATAATAAATAACACAAAATAAATTTTATTATTTTTCACCGGCAAATACTGTGATTCTAATATCGACACGCGTTTACTCTGTTTATCTTGCGGCTTGCGAATTCCTGCTGGATCCTGCATGCGTTTGGCATCGCCACGCGCGTCCACGTTGACTCGCAACGCTGTTTCAGCGTTAACGATCATCGAACCAGAAAAATGTCTCTCCAATCGGTCGTGCACGTGCACGTTAGAATTGTCAGTGTCATCATCGTCGTCGATGTCGTCGATGTCGTCGATGTCGTCTTCGTGGTCACCGCCGCCGCCGCCGCCGCCGCTGTCGTCGTCGTCGTCGTCGTCGTCGTCGTCGTCATTGTCGTTGGATGACTTAACCGATGTGACGTGTGACGTCGGGCATGCAGAGCGGGCGATAAGCGGAGATACGGTCAAGGCCTCCTCGGATGCCAGCCTATCCGTTCCCTTTCCGATATGCTGCTCCATGTGCACGCGGTTGTGCACACAGTAGAAAGAAACCGCGAAGGAGAAAGAAAGAGAGATGCAGGAGTCACTTTTCGTCGCTTAAAATTTGCGGGCAAATTTGCATTTGAACTGTGAGCTAAGCGAAACGACAGATCAAATATGAGATAAATAAAAATTACGTCACTTGAGGCTCATTATGTGCATCCGCGGTATCTTTTCAGGAACAACGGTGCATATTCATAAGGAATTCTCAAAAAATACATATCGGCTCTCATACATATTTGTATAACCAAAATTCAGGCCCAATTAAACCAACGTTCATAAATACGAATTACGTATACGACTTCCGATTCTTCACGTCCAAAACGGAACAGAATTCATCTTCCCCATAACTTGGCACTCTTTGCACATGCGTTTCAGGGAATCTTGATACTGAATTTTAACCTCGCTTTTATATCCGCGGGACGCGAGGTAGGATCGAGCAACTGAATGTTAAAAAGAATCGGAAAGGATTTGCATTTCGTCGACTCGTAGAGATTTCCTGTCCGTAACGCGAACCTTCTTCACATCCGAATTGTACTATAAATTTGATGGGCAAAGGAGAATTCATATGCGTGAGGAAGAGCGCAATGCATCTGAGGCCGCGATGAGGCCCGAATTTAAGGAATTATGGCGTGATGAGGATGTCGAAAGCGGCTCGCGGAGCAGCAAAGTGGACGGACGTCCATTGCAAGCCGCGGCGCAAATTCGGCGGAGGCCTTCGGGCCCAGCCGCGACGCGATTGGTCCGACTGACCCACTGGCACTGACCTTGAGGCCCACCCGACAAGCGGCCCGACCGCCTGCCCGACTGCAGCAGGGTCACGTGAGTCCTCGTGCAGATTCGACGGCCGGCCGAATATCCTCGAGGAACCGAGACGGAAGATACGAATTACGACGTAACCGCTCGACAGTCTCAGGGCCGCAGGAACAGACGCACCGTTCGGCTCTTCGTACAATCTTTGCCGCAGCGGAGCAAA
>JAHMML010000002.1:3277315-3312835 GCA_020341155.1 Eciton burchellii
GACCGTCGAACGTGCTCTCGGATGTCTTTTCAGCGCGCGATGCATGCGAGGCGAGCGAGCGAACGAGCTTGGCCGCGATTCGAGCTCGTCGTTTTACCCGTAACGGGTCGATGGCGCCGTACTCTATAAATTAGATTCCAAAACATGGAATCGCGCTTGGGACGCTTCCGCCGTCCGCCGCTCCTCGCGGAATTTCCGCCGCCGCCGCGGAGAGAGAGGGAGGCAGGCCGCGGCGCTCCGATGGACGATATCTGAATTTTGCAGCGCGGCGACGAGCTACGTATTAGATTGTCTCCTATTCGAAGTGTCACGGCCGCGATGCGCCGCACTTAAGAAGCGAGCAAACTCGCCGTCCAGCGAGTAAACGAGAGCAGAGAAGACAAAGACGCCTCCGATGCTCGAAACGTTTCCTTCGATGATGCATGTGACGATCGGTCTCTGTCGGATTTCATTGAATAAGCCGTTAGTGGGGCGACGATGATAGGTGATAAGACCTAAACTCTGATCTCATCTTCATCTCGGATGAGATTTCTTCCGAGAAAACATAACGACCGAGATACTCGCGGCGCGTTGGAAAAGGCGCGTTTCGCTGAGCTCGTAATCGAGCTCGGCTCTTGCATAATTTCGAGCGCGATTACGAGAGCCGATAGTTGGGGCCGATTCGGCGGATGTCAGTCGTCGCCAACCCGACGTTGTTTGGACGTTGTTTGGAGAACAATACGGAATGCAATCCGAGCGTCATCGACACGCGCGGCATCGTTCCGCTTCTTTTTCTTCTTCTTGCTCTTGCGCGAATTTGCATTTTTGCACGAGCGGGATCACTCGGATGGATCTCGGATTCTAGTGGAGTGGACGAGCGCGACGCGGAAAACATCGTAGGCGACATACAAATCGCGGAGCCAGCCGGCGTTGCGTCCGTGACTGGACGGCATAATTCGTAGACGCTACGTGTTCACCGATCAAGATAATTTTGATTGGAGCGACGCCGCAGGAAGGGGAGGGTGGGGAAGGCGCGCGAGCGAGCGAGCGAGCGAGCGAGCGAGCGCCTTTTCGTTGCGCGTCGCGATTGGCCGTCTTTCGTCCGACGCGTCGTTACGCGACGATCCTCAAAAAGTGAATCCGCGCGCGTTGCGATGACAAGGCCGCGCGCATGCCAGGCGCGTGAATAACGCGCGTCCGTCGCGCCGTTACGCAACACGCCGCCCGCGACATTTCGCGAGGGTCGAATTCGCGGCGCCCCACGAGAGCCCCGCGCCGGGCTTTTCGCGGGATACTAATTGGGGGACTCGCTTGCAATCGCCACGCGCTCACGCAGTTCCCGTCCCGGGACACGAGAACCCATTTATGCCCCTTTATTGCATTTACGGTACGCGAGGCGTAGTGAAACGTGTCTTCTCTTTTCCCTTCTCTTTTCTATTTTATTGTAGCGAAGTAAGAGTCGTCGTCGATGTCGTCTTGCCGACTCGCGCGAGTCAAGGATCGTGAATTCGATCCCCGGTCGATAACATTTAATGCGACGATTTCCTCACGGAAGGCGATGGCAAATCACCGTGAGCACCTTGCTCGCGGTAAAGCCTCTCTGTCTAGCCGTTCGAAAGAGGCATAATACTGTCTTTTATATATATATATATATATATATGCGTATATATATCCATATTAACTCACGCGCATCGCAAATATATGAGAGAGGAAATCCTCGGCGAGGCTAGCAGCCTCCTCGGCTGAAATCCGACCAAATGCTCACGGAATCAACGAGGTGCTTCGGAACAGGATGAAATCGAGGCATAACGGTTGAAAATAACAAGCCAGAGGCTCAAACCAGGAGGAACAGAAAGGAGGAGAGCGCAAAGTACATGTTCCTTTCCAGATCCAAAGCAAGCTGGATCGTTGCTGGCACGTTCACCCGAATGCTGTCGAATGCTGAAGCATTCGCGTGTCATCGAAACGATTTTTCTTGCCAGAAATTCAATCTTCAAGCAAAGTTACGTCAAGCTCTGATCTTGATAAGATGGCACGCTTATTTGTTTCGTTTCCTTCAGTGACGAATATAAAATAGAACGGATAGAATGCAAGACGCTTCGTAGGATTAGCATCAAAGTCCAAGAGTTAGCGAATTCAGCGAAACTTGGAAATGAGTTTTCGTCAGTAAAGATTTGACGCGATGACACGACCTTCCATAACTTAAAAATTTTTCATGTTAAAGATTACCCGTCAAACTTAAGCTCGACGTTCCCTGATAATGCGGTCTATTTATAACGCCACCGAGTCGAGCTAATTAAAGAGGAGAACGTCGGTTATCTGAGCATTCCCTTTTTCTCATAATCGTCTTTCCTTTTTGGCTTTTTCTTTTTCGGAATTTCGGAATTCAGCGAAGCTGAATCGCTAAACGCGCGAAAGAGAGAGAGAGAGACAGAGAGAGAGAGAGAGAGAGCGTTCTGTCGAGAGAATGCTTGAGAGAGTAAGAAGCGCTTCGGAAGAATTGGTCACGAGCATTCGCGGCGAAGGACAATCAATAGAGACTCGCATGCATGAGAATGCATTAGAACGATCTACGAGCGTTAAGACAAAGCGGCCACGTGACTGGAACAGGTTCCGGGGGGCCGAATGTGCGCGTGCGCGCGCGCGCGCGCGAGCGCGTGGACGGTTGCGTGTGCGTTCGTGCGCGAGCTCTAGCGAAATGAGCAAGCGACGTTCGCTCTAAAGATAGAAGTTGATGTGCCTTCGGCCGACGTGACACGTGGTCTTTAAATTAGATTGTAAGTGCGAAACGGAGACAAAGACGGCCGAGCGATCGAGGAAAATTCGCCGAGTCGCTTAATAAGCGACTGCGGATTCGATGTCGCTCGTTATGTCCCACGCCGGAAAGAATTGTCTGAGAGATCGACAAATCGAATTCGCCTTCGGGAGCGAATTTTGTTTTCGAGCGCGATGCTAACGCTTTAACCGTCCGCGAACCGACGCATAAGCAATAAGCATGAAAAGACAAAAATCCAGCGTCGATGGCGTACGATTCGCCACCATTTGCTTGGAACGTTACGTCGAATCGGGCACGATTTAGCTGAATAGCTGCGAAGGAAGCTCCGGATTCGCAACGGCGCTGGCAAATCTCGGTATCGCCGACAAGACACGCGCGAAACGCTCGCGCGATTAACTATGATAAGTCGCATGTCAGAGTCGCGAACCGGCCGCGTTGTTCGATAGCGGACGCGCGAGCGATGTGGCGGATTTACAATGTGTGCGAGTTGAATCGCCGCTACTGTCGTCGCGAGTCCAACTTAAGGCGTCGCCTGTTATCGCGAATATCAATGTTAATCGTAATGGACGATTTAACCTCGTCAGTATGCGCGTTCCATTTTCCTACTCGCGACACGCGTTAGCGTGTTAGCACACGGAGCTCGCCGAACGCATGAATGACGGGGGAAAAATGTGATCCCGCCGTTTATGCGGAGTCAAGAAAGTGGCACCGTTCTGCTCGCCAACTCGGCAGGCCGAGGGGAGGCCGGGGGGAGGCCAAGAGCGCGGGACGATCGAAACGAAAACGTATTGCGATCGGACATTCTCGATCGGATTACCGCTCGAGTGGCCCCGTTTGTTTTGTCTCTGACTCGTCTTTGACTCGTCACCGCCAAATGAAAATTGAAAGTAAAATCGCATTAGCAATCTGCAGACATATCGCTGCAAGGAAGATTCTCATAAGAATCGCCAAGGTAGACGGTTACTCCGAAATCACAAAGATTTTCGTCCTGCGATGAAAGTCCTCATTTCCATGTCTCTCGCACATTCCGCACGAGAGAAGGCGAAACGTCTAAACGTGCGCCGCTCGAGTCGGCGCGCCTTTATTTTCCCTCCGTCTTTCCGAAGCATCAAGCCGACGAAGGAAGTCGAAACTTTTGCGATGCTCTGTACCCGGCGTACACCGTCGCAGGTACGGAGGAAGAGAGGGACCGAAAGAGACAGAGAGAGAGAGAGAGAGGGGGGGGGGAAAGAGAGAAGAAAGGAGGCAGAATCAGTGGCCGGGCATACACGTAAAATGTGCAATTGGACCGACGACGACGACGACGACGACGACGACGACGACGACGACGACGACGACGATGACGATGACGATAGCGACGTCGATGACGACGGGCGCGATGCGGCTTGGCGTTTCGTGGATCGCGGTGACCGCTAAGGACGCACGCTACGTACACATGCGTCTCGTATACGCATGTACTGACGCGCACGCACGCATGCATGCATGCGTGCGTGTACTCTAAGAGAACGGTAATGCATCGGAGCGCTCGTGTCGTGCCACTCCGGCATCGCCGTCATCGTCCTCGTCGTTCACGACGTTGGGACGATGGTGATGGTAACCGGTCGTGATGGTGTTACGGCCAGAGTGTAGAGGAAGGTCGTGATGTTGGTGGTGCGTGATGGCGGCTGGTAGTAGTCCACCTAGTTGCGTAGCCGATAGTGGTAGTAGAGTAATAGTACAAGTAGTAGTGACGGTATTAGTAGTAGTAGTAGTAGTAGTAGTAATGATAGTGGTAGTGCCGGCAGCGGTGATGGTGGTGGTGGTGGTGGTGGCGGTGGCGGTGGCGGTGGCGATGGCGATGGTGAAGGTGGTGGTAGTGCCTGGTGGTGGTGGTGGTGGTGGTGGATGCCGAAGATGATGGTGGGGTGGTCGGATGGCGGCGCTCCTAGCGCGCAAGCCGTGCCGTCCGACGCGGATGCAGTTACGGGAGCGCAGCGCGACCCAACGCAACTCGACTTAACGTCGCATATCCGGAGCCGGATCAAACGCCGAGGCCTGGGCAAGTGGAGTGCGTGTGCGTGTGCCGTCGTCTCGTCTCCCTCTCGCTCGTGTTTAACGCGCGAGTACCGGGAGCAGGGGGAGAGTGACGCGAAGGGGTGGAGTGGTGGTGGTGGTGGTGGATGCCGAAGATGATGGTGGGGTGGTCGGATGGCGGCGCTCCTAGCGCGCAAGCCGTGCCGTACGACGCGGATGCAGTTACGGGAGCGCAGCGCGACCCAACGCAACTCGACTTAACGTCGCATATCCGGAGCCGGATCAAACGCCGAGGCCTGGGCAAGTGGAGTGCGTGTGCGTGTGCCGTCGTCTCGTCTCCCTCTCGCTCGTGTTTAACGCGCGAGTACCGGGAGCAGGGGGAGAGTGACGCGAAGGGGTGGACTGGGAGTGCAGGGAGTGAAAGAGAGAGAGAGGGAGAGACGGTGACGGAGGGAAGGAAAGCGGAAAAGAAATCGCGAGGAAAAACGGGACGCTTGTTCCGTTTTTCGCTCGACGATAGAACGACAGACGGAGGGAGAGAGAGAGAGAGAGAGAAAGAGAGAGAGAAAGAGAGAAAGAGAGGGACCGGAAACCGTGGGTGAACGCAAAGGATCTAGAGAGCGCGGGAAGTGAAAAACGAAAAGATCCCATCCGGCCGATCGAGACGCGCGAATCATCGTCCACCACTGTTGCTGCTGCTGTTGCTGCTGCTGTTACTGCTGCTGCCGCCGCCGCCGCCGCCGCCGCCGCTGCCGCCGTCGTTGTTGTTATTGTTGTTATTGTTATTGTGCACGCGCGCCGGATTTAATTCGGATTGAAATCGTCGATCGGGAGTTTGTCATCATCGGTGTACGAGGTGTACGTCGCAGTAAGGAGCAGGAGAAAGGGGAGGACGAGCGAGCGACGGGGAACAAGACTGATCGGATTGAATCGGGATCGACGTCGACGTTGTCGCCGTTGTTACAATCATCGCGTCATCCGCGACAGCGTTATCACGTCGCGATCGACGCGAGGGTGCGAGGGAGAACGCCGGTGGTCCGCGAGAGCGGAGCGCGTAGAACCGGAGCAACAGGCTCCTTCCAGAGGGAGAGGGAGAGGGAGAGGGCCGACGGGAGGGGGTGGACGGGGGTGCATCGGTACGCCCGTCGATCGTCGCGGCGCCCGCGCGTCGTCCGCGTGTCATCGGGCCACACGACGTGGCTTCCGCGATCGCTCCGTGCTCCGTTTTCGCGAGTGCACGAGATAGAGCAGATGATAGAGCGTCAAACAGGAGGTGGACTGTGAAGTAACGAGGAATCGTGACGCGGAAACGGACGTCAGGATGTCGTCGGCGAAACGCTCCGATCGCGAAGACCGGCCGCTGAGAGCGTTGGCGAACCGCCTCGGAAAGCTCTGAAGAAACGCGCGAGGAAGGAGCGCGTACGATCCTACGCGCGACAGTGAGTAATCTTCGCTTCATTTGCGTGTGAATCGTGTGCCTCGTGAGGGGAGGAACGGCCGATATAAGCGTTGCTCTAGCGGTTGCTCCGGAAAAGCGTTGCTCTCGGGCGTTGCACGAGTGACACACTGTGACGTAGACGAATAGAATATAATCGCGGCGAGGTTTACGTTCAGCAAAGTCAAACGCGCGTATAGATAATGGTATGGCGGGAAAGAGAGGGAGAGATAGCGATAAGAATAGAGAAAGAGAGAGAGAGAGAGGGGGGGGGAGAAAGGGTGGAGAGATGAGGAAAAGAATAATAGACGTGTCTATTAATAGCGCTCTAGAAATTCGTTCGTTCTCCATGAGCGCTCGGCAATTAGAGACGCGGACAAGTCGGAGTTCCTCTCTCGGAGGAAGAACGAGAGGAAGGTGGATGTGCATGTGCATGTATGTAGATTATGTGCGAATGAGCAGTCGAGGAAAAGAGAGGAGAGAGAGAGAGAGAGAGAGAGAGAGAGAGAGAGAGAGAGAGAGAGATTCTGATACGTGCGCACGGGCTTACGCCCGTTCGCCATCGCGCGTACGCGCTTGTGCGTCGAAGGAGAGTGTGCACGTGTCATCGTGTGTGCTTCTAGATACGCGCGCGGAGAGGAAACGGCAGGGAGGTGGCGGGGGGGGGGGGGGGGGGGGGGAATGCTGCGAAGAGCGGAGAATAGAGGAGGATCGTAAGGGGGCGCGATCGATGGCCGCGCGAAGCGGACTAGCGTCTCGGCTCTCTTAGACACCAAAATGGCCGAAAAGAGATTGCGCGCTCGCGCGCGCCGGAGCGCCGCGGATGCTGCGAGCGCACGCGGCAGGATCGACGATCGTCAGACGCGTATTATTGGCAGATAGACAGACGGAGATAGAGAGAGAGAGAGAGAGAGAGAGAGAGAGAGAGAGAGAGAGAGAGAGAGAGAGAGAGAGAGAGATTCGACGGCGGTGCTGGTTCCCCGGCATTTTTATTATCGTTGTTTCGTCTACGATCATCCTTCACCTTGAGCGGTTCCTTTATCTTTTTCTCTCCCTCCCTCCCTCCCTCCCTCCCTCTCTTTCTCTCTCGCTCTCTTTCTCTCTCGCTCTTTCCTTGCCTGGCGGCGAATTGACCCCGTTACGGTTGCCACAGGCAAGCTATTTCGCACGCTGTATACCTGTTTCTCTCTCTCTCTCTCTCTCTCTCTCTCTCTCTCTCTCTCTCTCTCTCTCTCTCTCGATGTCACTCAAGTCCTCTCTCATCTTGCCGATACGCGGGCACAATGTCGATGCGTTTCCCTGCGAAATTACCCGAGATTCTCTCGTTGCGTCCGCAACTTAAACCCTCTCGACTTTCAATCCCGGTTCGAAGACGAGGATCACGACGAGGACGAGAATCTCCAAATTCTCTGGCGTCATTCAGTCGACGTAATTCCGATAAAGTGTCAAAGTCGAGTCTCGCGCACGCGCGAGATCGATCATTCCGCTTCCCTCGATCGCTCCGAGTGGAACCGCGCGACGCGCGATCGCGAAGAAACAAGCGCGAGCGCGAAGACGCGACAGAGACGTGCGTTAGAGAGACACCTCTCTCTCTCTCTCTCTCTCTCTCTCTCTCCCTCTCTCTCTCCATCAGCGTGTGCTCTGTTTTTATTTTTCAGATATATCGATTACAATAGATGCGTCGCGCCGTCGCGTTAAGCGGTGATAAATTATCGCGGCGATGACTCGCACTCGCGAGGGTTTTTCTTCCTTCCTTCCTTTCCCCCCCCGGCCTCCCCCGTCGCGGCCTCTGTCCTCTTTTTTTTTTCTCTTCTTTTATCGCGATAACGCGTGCCGCGCCTTGCTCGGCGCGGTGTCCTTTTCGCGAATTAAGCGCCGCGTAATTCCACGACGTAACGCGCGCGCGTAAACAGCAGGCGCGTCGACGGCTAAAATTTCCGCCGATACGCGCGGCCGGCGTAATGCGGAATCATTAATTTCGCCCCGATAGAAAAGCATCGCTGTAATTATTAATCCCGCGAGTTGTTTCACGCGAGCGAATTTGATCCAGATCGATTCCAATCGCGCCATTGTGCCGGATAACGTTTACCAAGGTTCTTTTGTGCCGGCCGGTTGAAAAACACGAGGTTGCTCCTGCGGCGGGGCGCAGGTTTTCCCCTAAAATCGATGCGGATCTGTAATAATTCGCGCTTTGAAGGAACGCGCGGAAACACCAGATATCTCCGATTTTATTCATTATCCGTCGTCAAATATCGACGGCGATACGATTCATACAAAGTGCAACGAAATCGCAGCAAGTCCCGCGCGGAGAATTAAAACGCACGCGAAATCCGGAGCGGAGATTAGCCGCAGCTTCGGCGGTGTTGCGGCTGACCTCGATTAGCGCCCTGGCTCTCGAATAACATTCTCGATTATTATCGCTGGACGATCGAATAATTCGCTATTTAGCGATCTGACATCGCGATATCGCGAGATCGGAGATCACGACGCGTCCTTCGTCCTTCGTCCGAGGGACTTTGCGACGTAATCGGTTTCCGGGCAGGAAGACACGCACGCGACCAGCTCTAGGATCCACGCTTGATCCACAATCGAATGAAAACTGCACGAATGATGCACAGTCGGGCGCGATACGCGGCGCGCATACTGTCAGTTTTATCGAGCGGAGCCGGCCGTCACGTGTTCCGCGTGGAAACCTGTCGCTCCGACAAGTCGGCGAGACCGGAAGCTCGTTGCACGGACGTCGAGCGTAGCGTGGAATTCTTCCGGTCGGATTTCGATTCCGGAAGGATCCACCGCGAGCCGCGGATTCCGCCAATAAATTTTCGGGCTTTTCCGCGATATCGTACGCGCGATCGCGGTACGTTCTTCGTTCCGTTCCGTTCCTCGTCGATGATCCTGAATTTTACGTGTACGCAGTTTTGCGTGTACGCGCAGCGGTCGCCCCGAAAGGGAGGCTTCTTTTCACGTTCACGGATTTCCTCCAACGCGCTCAGCGCTGCGACGAGAATGATTTCAGCGAGCGTTGCGTGCGAGAAGGCGCGATTTTCGTGTCCCTCGCGGAAGACGGTTGCCGGAAGGGCGGATGCCCGGCGCGGATCGGTCGACAGGTACTCGTCAGGATGCAATTTTCTTTCGATAACAGAGACGCGATCTATCGGGTAAACAGATTCCTGGGTGTTTACGTTCTACGAACCAATTACACTATGCCCAGTCGAGCGACGCTTAGCGCTTGGTTCGCGGGGTAATTAGAACGTGCATGTCGCAAAAAGAACGCACGGGCTGCGCGCCAGGCTAATTCGATGGAAATGCGTGTAAACCGGCGTAAACCGGCCTCGACTCTGGCTCCTTCCTTTTTGCTTCATCTCGCTCGATGCTCTTCGCGGTATCCTCCCCCTCCTCCCTCCGCGCGCGCGCGCGAAAATCCGGCGCGATCGTTTCGGCCGGTCTCTCTCTCTCTCTCTCTCTCGCCGCTCTTGATCTCTTTGTTCTCTCTCTCTCTCTCTCTCTCTCTCTCTCTCCGCGGGAAGTTGGACTCATCGAGGGTGACTCACGGGCTTGCGAGCGCGGCCTCGCGAATTCGCTCGGTCGTGGCGATAAATCGCCTATCGTTTCCTCGGAAGTGCCGGTCGGCCGTTTTACGGCGCGTTAAGCACGGACGTTTATTGACGTAATAATTTAGCGAAATTAATTTATGCGCGCGGCGAAAGATCGCTCGTATATCGGCTTAGATTGCGACAACACGCGCGCGGACAATCCGTGCGGTATCGGCAAACAGCCGCGGCGGGCATCGCCATTTTCGTACGCGGTCGCACGTGCTTCCAGCCGGAGGAATTATCGCGAGTGTGATTCCCGCCTCGCGTTCTCTCATTCGGTACAGGCTGCACCAGAATTATCCTCGTTTCCCTTATCTCCTGCATCAGCAGCGCTATCTCACTCCCCCCCCCCTCTCTCTCTCTCTCTCGTGCGCGCGCGCACTCATTTTTTTCTGCGTAATCGCGAATTCACGTCTTTGGACAGGGGCAGGCTCGACGCGGCGCTTCAATTATCTCGTGGCGATACTTGGGCTCTTCGGATGCCCCGAGACTTGATTCAAGCGTCGATGTCAGGGAGCTTTGTAACAGATCTTGAAAGTTTCCTAAAGGTTGAGACAGGCGTTCTTCCTTCTCTTACGCGGGAATGAGGGAATCGCAATCGCGAGATAGCCAATATGAAAAGCAATTATCGTTTGATATTTCGAGAGAGGGTCGTCGCGAGAGTCGTCTCTCTCTCTCCCTCTCTCTCTCTCTCTCTCTCTCTCTCTCTCTCTCTCTCTCTCTCTCTGACGAAAAATCGCGCGCGATCGCGCGCCGTCAGAGAGTTTTCAAGAATATCGCGGTAGGCGTCGCCTGTGGCCGACAACGATACTTTATAACGTGCAGATAGCGATCGAGGCGGTATTAAAACGTAATCAGCTTGGCCTCGCGCAATGCTCGCGCGATTATCTCGGCACGGCGATCGGTGAAAAAGCGCGATTATCTCGGACGTTCTCGAATCGCTTCGGCTCCGTTCGATTACTACATCTATTCTCGCGGTCACCGCGGCCTGAAATTGATCGCGCCTCTCCTTCTCCCTTGCCGCGAAATGTCAAGGCGAAGAAATGTCGAGGAGGCTGGAGCTCGCCCGCTCGCTCGCGCGATTCGCGCGCCTCGATTTCGGGAAATCGCGCCTTCCGCGATTTCCCCGCCGCGCCGTCGTCACGTAACGCTCATCCGTTACGTGAAAAAATCCGTGTCGCGCTGTTGGCCGATTATGTCGCACTCGTCCCGCTCGATCCTCGACTTTGGATCGCGCTTTTCGAGCGATCTCCTCGAGCGCGTGACGCTCGAGAGGCGATTATGCATTATCTAGAGATCCCAAGTGTACGTTAAAATTGTCCGTGCGATTGAGCGTGGGAAGCGTTGCGTTTTCCTTGCGATGCTTCACGCCGGTTTTGTCTCCCAGACAGATGCATATCGAGGTCTGCCTACGAGGTTCGCTCGTATTCGCCATGATTGCGGCGATTGTTTTTCTACGCTTACGAGAAGAAGATTTATCTCCGAGTATCCGATAAAGCATCTCGCGAGATAAATCAATCTCTTAGTTATAAATACTAAGTCTGGCCTTTTTGCCAGTGGTATCTACACACACACGCGCGCGCGCGCGCGCGCGCACACATGCGCGCGTGCCAGGAGATGTAATATCTCGCGTTGTGCTGTTGCGCACTGCATGATTCGATTGCTCGGCCACGTACTTTTTGAGCTTGCTATCGATACTCGCTATCGAGAGCAGGCATATGTAAGAGGAGGCTTATATATACGCGATTACTTGTTGCATTTGCGGAGATAAATGCAGCTCCTTTTTCGTGCTAACGCAGCGACGATATCTGTTTCGTGGCGGAACGGCAACCTGGCGGAACAGCATTTTCGTCTCTACTCGGGTATTATTAATTTCTCACTAAACGTTTCGGCATTTTCGGCATGCGCTCTCCGGACCACGCGAGAGGTGAAACTCTTCTCTCTCGGTAATTTCTCTCTCTCTCTCTCTCTCTCTCTCTCTCTCTCTCTCTCTCTCTCTCTCTCTCTCTCTCTCTTTCGGCGTAGTGACATTTCTGACGGGCGAACGCGGAGATGAAAACGCAGGCACGCTTTGCGAGGAATGAAAACGACGAGATTTTTTTTAACCGATAAGCGTTTCCAATCGCGAACGCGAGCGCGTTTGTATGCGGACCATCGGCTGGTGGGGGTGGTTGTCGAAAATTTCGTGCCCCCTCGGGGCCACTTTTAGAAATCAGATATATGGCGGCCGCTCTCGGGCACGAGCATCGATTATACGATAATTGCTTTCGTTCTTACGTACGTGGTTTCGCGCGCTGAAACTAGCGGCCGAAGGTGAACGTAAAATAAACGTCGTATCATGCGAAAAACATCAACGACACATCAAGTATCGAAGATGACATCGCGTTGCGCGATGAGGATGACACGGCGAAACAGTCCCGCCGATCATTATAGTTGTCGGGCTCGCGCGGATTTATACGAGACATTTACTTTGAGCGTGACGTAGCTCTGATATTCCGCGAAATGGCGCAGTTGAGTAAAATGTGGATGCGTATCGGCGGATATAAATCGGTATGCCACGGTTTTAACGAGACGCCCGCAACTCGATCCGCGCCGCGAGCTCGCGCGACGATTATTTATTGCCCGCTTGTCGTCGCAGCGCTGCCATATTCGTATGATAATGAGCGATACGAAATTCTTATCGTGCGTTACCTGCGCCGCTCGATGCGGAGCACCGAGCTGCATCGTGCGCAGCATCCTTAAATCTCGTCCGCGAGGCGAGAGAGAGAGAGAGAGAGAGAGAGAGAGAGAGAGAGAGAGAGAGAGAGAGAGAGAGAACCTTGCAGCGGCCGTGCCTTGGGATCCTGCAGATGTAAGCGGGCGCCGTTTGCGATTCGCGAATGCAACTGGAACTCAGCCTTGGCAGACGAACGTAAAATGATGGCCAGTTAACACCGATATCGTTTTGCCTTCGCGGTTGGTGAACGTGAACCGAAACGAGGCGCGTTACGCGCCGGACAATTACTAAATCTTTCTCCCTAACCAGCTTTGCGAGTGAAAATCCAAGCCTCGCCTGATAATCTGCTTACTCTTGCATCGGCATATGCGATGATCGATCTCTCGGCAATATCGAGTACCGCGGCGGATATAGCGCCGCGGATGTTGCACCTGCGTGCACGTACGTCGACTCGTTTACAAATCCCTCCTCATCCCGCGCTCATCAGCGCGACCGATTTTGAGTTGCTCGTAGTTTCGCGGCTCTAAGATGCGATCGTTCGCCGCGGCTTCCCGTTTTAGAAAGCTGAAATTTGCCGTATTCAGTAGGTTAAAGTAGAAAATTCGGTGTGACCTCGATTTAGAACTCCGCTTACAGCAGTGGCGCGGAGTCCTTGGACATTTACTCGCGAGCGAGCGAACGAGAGAGAAACAGAGAGAGAGAGAGAGAGAGAGAGGGGGGGGGGCAAGCTCCTCTTTCTTCTCTCGCGCGGCGGGTGCGCGAGTGTCGGCAAAAATTCCAAGCTCGAAACTGTCCGAAAACAGCGCGAAAGGGCGCCTCGGTTTTAAACCGATTAAACCTTCCCGCGGCGCTTTTATTGTCCGACCGCCGCTTATCGCCGTGTACGCAAATTAAACGTATCGTTGAGAAAAGCGATGAAATTAATTCAAACCAGTATTTATGAAGAACGAACCTCCCTCTCTCCCCGTCTCTTTCTCGAGCGATTCGCGCGGCGGAGCGAGAGCAACGGCGCGGAAAAGTCGACGAAATTTCCCGCGCGCCAATGAACCCCGCGATACGTTTTCGGTTTTGGGGGAAACGGGCGGGAAACGGCAATCGGGACGGACTACCGGTGCTGCTCGTTTCCCCGCTAAACGAACAAAAAAAAATGGCCGCGAGCTCGCGGATCTCGTGATGGATCTCGATGAAGTTTACTATGACGGCGCGCATGCGGGCGCATGGAAACGGCGATGCCGGCTTAAAAAAGAAAAAAAGGAAAAGAAAAGAGAGTGAGAGAGAGAGAGAGAGAGAGAGAGAGAGAAGGAAAGGGAAAGAAGAGGAGCGAAGAGGAACAAATCATCGAAAATGAGGTTGGCGAGGCGAGTTGTCGCGAGCGACGAGGGGTCGGAAAGGTCGCGCCCGTCCGCGCAGGCGGGCCCACCGTTATCGAGCGTTTACATGAAACATTCTAAACAGCGCGCTCATGTGACTTTTATGCCTTTCGCGTGATCCGCTTCTCGCGGACTTTTGTCTGTTTTCAATGGCGCGCCGTCCCTCAACGACGCTTCATGGCCGGAACGCATGAGGGCTGTTTTCGATCCCCGCCCACTGCAAGTAAGGTTACGCAGGATCCTTGGCTCGAGAAAGGTCCCTTCTTCGCGGCAAGGATCGTTTCCCGCGCGAGCGACTCGCGCAATTAACATCAGCGTGGATCACGGTTATCTTTCTTCTTCTTTTTTTTTTCTTTTTCTTATCTTCAATCGATATACCGCGAACGTAACACCGTTGTCGCTGTCTTGTTTGCTTCCGTTTTCTGTTTCTTTTCTTTTTTTTTTTTTTTTCTTGTAGACATCCGCTTTGTTAGCTTAATGCGCCAAAACTGCGCCGCGCATGCGTGTTCGCATCTGTTGCTTGGAGCGGCAACTCTGAAAAGCCAGAAATCCGAAGGACAGAATTTTGTAAATCCTTCGCACGTAGCGACTGTTGTCGTAATTGCGCGGCAAATTTCACGCGGCATTAATCGTTTAAGGCGCATGGCCGTCCAGTGTCTCCTTTCAACGAGCATTCCGACATTTAAAAATACAATATATCCTCATCGGGAGTGACGTGGAAGCAAGCGGGACGGTGGAGGGGCGCGAGACAAAAGAGAGCTAAGGATAATCGTCGCTCGGTCGAGAACGGGCAGCATCGGCGGACGCTAAACACCGTAATACGGAATAATAACAGACCTTTAAAAGCGTCGTTGAGCCTCGGCTCTCGATGGCATGGTCTAATGGCATTAGACGGATCCGTCGCGGCTCTCGCGCGTTAATTCGCGCGAGTCTCGCGTCGCGGCCACGTGCAATCGATATCGCCGCATTTTGAAATAATAATAATAATAATAATAATAATAATAATAATCGAGCCCACCGTCGGCGCGCGTAATGGAGCTTTTTCGCATTAATGTTTCGCGACGACAAAACCGTGCGGCGGCGGCGGCGGCGGCAGSGGSGGRGGGGGRGGGGGRGGGGGRGGGGGATGGTCCGCGGACGGGGAGTTCGGACCGGACGGACGGATGGAGGAGCGGAGTGCCCTTTTCGGATTATTTGTACGCCGCGAAATTTCATGGAATAATACGCGGCGCGGCCGCGAAAATGCACGTGAAAAATTAACGCGATCAATTTGCCGTGGGCGGGCGCGCGCGCGACCGGCCGATGGCGGCGGCGGCGGCGGCGGCGGCGAAATTCTGTTACGCTTCGTCACGTGAATTCGGACAGCGCGATACTACTGGTCAATATTTAATTCCGGCAATGGAATGCCGAGATGCAACTGTGAAACCGCTGCTCCCCGCGCGCCGCGGCCGCTCAAACAAAATGCGTCAATGCCCGCCGTTAATGCCCGCGCGGCTCGCTGCTCGCCGATAGTTTCGTCCTTCTCCATAATGCAACGAGCCGGCGATACTTAATTCGCGCCGATTCCAACGTAACGCGACAAAAACAGAGCAGCGCGGCCGCGCCAGAACAAACGTTTGCCCCTGCGTGCCAGATTTTTCGCACTTTGCGCACAAACAGCGCCGCGACAAAACGGCTTGCCCGTCGTCGCGGTGGGAAAGAGAAAAACCGTGCGCGAAGCGCGGGGAGGGGGCGGGGAGGTGGAGGAGGGGGTGCACGGGGAGGGGGCGGGGAGGCGACGGGCGGATACGTCTGTTACCGTTTTAAGCTCGAACCTTTAGTTTCTAAGCCCGACGAGCAACAGGTTGCGCCATTGTGGCGACTTGAAAACTCCGCTTACGCGGATACTTTCAAAATCCTTCTCTACTTTTGCGCTCGCTCGCTCGCTCGCTTTGCGTTCGTTTCTCTCTCCCTCCCTCCTCCATCTCTCCATCTCCCTCTCTCCGTCTCTCTTTCTCTTTTTCCTTTCCCTTCTCTTTCTGCACCCTCTTTGTGCACAATTATCCTTTATTGTTCCGTCGCCTTGGACCCCCGCCGACTCGAGACGGCGGTCTGAAGAATTTCCGTTGCGCAAAGGTTCCTCGATCGCAATCAACGCTCGTCGCAACCATCGCGCGCGCGTCCATCGCTTCGAGCGGAGCGGAGCGATTAATCGGGAGCAATGATCTTCGCTCGGAATCGAGCGGAATCTCGTCAGAGAAAAGTGCGAGCTCTTGGTCGCGCTCGCGAAAGCTATTCGCGATTTCCGTGGCTGACGCCACGCTTCCGTTGAGCGCGGGGGTCCGCGGGCGAATGGGAGTCTCGTTGAATTTTAATCTAATCCCGTGTCTAATCCCGTGAGAAGATATTCGCCGCTACGACAGCTACGTGTGACGTTGAACGATATCTCCATTGTGGATCTGCGCGATTGTCATCTCTCGTTTTATGCCGAGCAATGCTCTTGAAATTCCATCTCATTGTGTGCTGATGTGTAGCGCTACTTGCATTCTTATCTATCTGTCACATCTCTTTTATTATTTTCTATTTAAGTCTTACGCGCTCGCCGTTGTAAAAATCGAGCCGCTCGTTCGAGATACGCGCCATCGATACGCGATATCGATCACGAAGCGCCTAGTAATAACAAGAGAAAAACATGTAATAAAATTACTCTCGTAAAGCGGCTCGGCAACAACGAGACAACAGCGAGACGAGAAATAATGAGCGTAACGCATGAGCGGAACCGTTCAAACGCAAAAACGACATTTTCGGAGAAAGAGCGAGCGAACGAGAGAGTGTGAGAGAGAGAGAGAGGGAGAGAGAGAGAGGGGGGGGGAGGGGGAGGGAGGGAAAGGAAAAGAAGAGAAAACGGACTCCGAGGGATTCCGAGAGGGAGGAGAGCTGGAGGGCGCGGGCGCGGGTGAACGGGGAAGGCTCGAGCGTGCGCTCGTCGGGACGCGCGTGCGCTTCGCCGCCGTCGAGACGCGCGGCGTCGGCCTCGTGCACGTGGAGCCGCGACGCGGCTCTTCGCGGTTCGCGTTGGCATTTGAAACTGGCTGGCGGCACGACGCGGAGCTCGCACGGGACGTGGAGAAGGCAGGCAACAGGAACAGGACTCGGCCTCGGCCGAGCGCGCGTGCCAGCAAAATGGCCGTCGAATTTTAGACTTGCGCAACGATTCTCGCGTGCGTCTCGCACATTCGAACGTCCGTGAGCCTATTCTTCGTTGCAGCTGTCGAATATCGTCTCGCCGGGGCTTCCCGGAGCGAGACGTGCGCACACAAACGAACGTTTCGCTCTCGTCGGTCCGCGAGCGCGAGCGAGCGAGCGATCGTCGTCGAAGGTCTGGCAGAAAGAAGGAAAGGAAGGGCGAGCATCACGTTTTATCTCGGATCGAAGACGAGGATCCGATCTGAGGTAGATCCAGCATGTCAATATTGATACGAATAGGCGGGTTGCTGCTCGCTGCTCCAGCACGTCAATATTGATACGAATAGGCAAGTTGCTGCTCGCTGCCACGTGTCTGATTTGGCGGTTTAACAATCTCGATGATCTGTATCTCGCAGATCTGTCGCGGACAGATAAATCGCGGAGGCGCAAGAGAGTAGAAGGTCGCAGCGGTTGTCGAAAAGAAAGGAAGAGAGAATCGCTACGTGCGGTCCGCGTTTGACACATGATGATCACGTTTAAAGATCTGGCTCGCATCACTCATAATAATAAGCGACTTATGTAACTCGCAACGGATGTTTACTACCCATTTTTTAAGAGCTACATGCGCAACAATGCATCATTTTGCATTTCATTTGTATTCACCGTGTCTGCATTCATTGAACCTAGAGAATTCGGTTTGCGCTGTTACTAGAATAGACACCTTAAATATTAATAGCGTGACGTCATTCCGCGCCGACACGGGAACTGAATAGAAGCAACGAATGGAAACCGAAAGCGTGACACCAAGGTGTGCGCAGGCGACTCGTTGAGAGTCCCCGAGTCAGTCACCGCTACGATATATCGCGGCGGTTCGGGAAATCCGAAAGAAAATATCGAATCTGCCTCTATCCGATCGCGACTCGGTCGCTCGAGGTGGCCGGATGTCGACGCGCTTCGCGACTGGACTCGCTTGAGGACTCTCATTATCTAACACATTCCATTTCGCTCACGATTCCAGAACTCAAGAACGAAATCTCGACCCGCGCCGTTTCGATTTCCCTTCCCGTTCCCCGTCTCTCTCGCTGCCTTTGTCCCGTCCGCGAATTATATTTCGGGTGTGCACGCACCGCACCGCGATATCGATGCATCGCCTGTGTCAAAGCGATCGATAAATGCTCCGCCGGTGAAATATCAGATGTCGGACGAACAGTAATAATAAACGATAAGTCCGGCGATTATTTGACATCTTCCGTTACAGGTCGCGTAATTTTATTCATCAGTCACGGCCGCGAGCCGTCGTCGCTGAGAAGTTGCATACGCCAGGCGCGTGACTGCCTCGCGATTAGGCGACACGAAACGGCGGCCTGGTCGATATTAAATTCACCCGATGGGTTCGGCCTTACGTAACCGGACGCCGTGTCCCCGATTTTGAGAGTCTTCTTCGGGATCTTTCCGCGACCACCTTCGCGTGACGCTCGACACGAGCTTCGCTTGACGAGAGGAGAATATTTTCGGTGGACCTGTCTCGCTTGCTCGCATGAGCATGCGTGAGCTTCAGCTCACATTTGGCAAACGCCATTCCGCCTTTTCCTACACCCTTAAATTGTAAATCACTCTGGGGCGTCTAATGGCGATAAAGACACTCACGTGAAACGTGTTTAGTAACGATAACAACAATTAACTGCTGCTCGCTGTGATTTGATTTCTTCGGCGCGAAATAATCAAGACGATACAAACGCGATTAACAGGTTAATCAAATATCGCAGCTTTAATACTCGATATGCGCACAATAGCCGACGATGTAATCGCAAGGCACAATAATCGAGCGTGGAAAGGCGCGTGGAATATCGCAGCAAGCTCGCAGAGAAGCTCGCGCGCTCTAAAAACCGCCCGTCGAACTCGCAGATGTCGATCGCGATCCTGCCGCGAGAACGGAGAGAAAGAGAGAGAGAGAGAGAGAGAGAGAGAGAGAGAGAGAGAGGCATTATATCGGATCGAATAAAAAGATTCGCCATGCCGCGGCGAACGCGTTACTTGCGGCCGGCCGAGCCGCGGTCGAGGTCGACGGAAAAGCCAAAGAAAACCGTGCGATAATCGCGCGCCTTGGGGAAAAAAGACGCGTTTTCATGGAAGGATATCGCGCTTGATGACGAAGAAGAGCGAACAACGCGCACCGGCAGAGGCGCGCCATTAGACGCGGCGGGATGCATATTTCTGGATTCCTGCGTTTCTTCCACCACCACCACCACCACCACCACCACCATCACCACCGGCACCACCACCACCACCACCTTCCCTTCCCTCCCTCCCTCCTCCTCATCGTGTTCATTCTCATGACCGACGATCCTCCGTGCCGGGGGGTGGGGGAGAGGGAGAGAGGAGAGCGAGAGCGAGAAATCGCGATTCGCGCGCCTGTATTCGCGGCGCCCGTTTCGAATTAGCGTGGCGTGGCGCTTCGCCACGAAAAATGGGCCGCCGATGAAAAGCGCGGCCGGCAGCGGATCAGCCGCTCTTTACGTGACAGAATTCAACGTGCCTCCTCTGTGCGCCGAACGAGCCGGCAGCGTGAACGCGACCAACACGCAGCCCTTTCACCGCGAAAGCTACGGGTTGACCGAGCCCGAGTCGTATTCGCGCGGTAATCCAAAGCATCGATGGAATTTACATTCGGGCTATCGGCTGAATTACGAAGGGGGCGTAACGGCACAATTGCATCGCGATTATTGCACGACGCTGACATTAAATTCGCGTTAGCCTCGCGAACGCGCCAGATCCAGGGCGCGAACTTTTTCGGACGCATCTCTGTTCTCATTGACGCTGAATTATTTTTGCGTGTGTGCGTGCATATAGATATCAAAACATACAATTGCTCATTTACGCGCATCTATTGCAACGCCGATTACGCGTGCTGGCGCTCGCCGAGGCGCCGTTTTCCACTAAACGCCGCGGTTTAGACGGCGCTTGGTGACTTTCTAAGATTGATGCGCGCGTTCTAGTTCGTTTCGCGGACGCACTAACCGGACCAGGCGCACTTCCTGGTCTTACCGCGGGCGAGTCGTCCGCAAACGGATGAGACTTCCTGATCGCGAGGCGGCGATCGTGAAGGGGGAAGAAAAGAGGAAAACCTGGAGCGGAATCGATCTGCGGCGACGTTGTAGATCGTTCACGGAGCCGCTCTCTAGAACAGCTAATGGACCAAGACTCTATTAATATTGATAATGGCGAAAATCAGGCCAATAAGCGCTCGTGGTGTTCTACTCGTGTCTCGAGGCTATAGCGTCCGCGTTTAGATGTGAAGCCCCGACGATGTAGATTGAGCGATCGATCGATCGCCGACCTCTCTCGATGATTTCGATTCCGCTCGTAAAAATCGCCCGAGAGAGAGAGAGAGAGAGAGTATTCTCTCGTGCAGTTCTTAGCGAGAATTCAAATCGAGCGCGGGAAGCCTGTCGGGAAGCCAGAAGATCCAAGCAGAGCGTCGCAAAATTCATTACCGTCTTATTGTCGTGTCTTATTAACAACATGTTAATGAGACATACAACAATGAGAAACGAAACAGCGCTACGGCTTAGGATTCAATCGATTTTTAAAGAATATCTCTTTTCTGCACTATATAGCCATTTGCACATTGCTGATATTTGCGTAAATACGATTTGTTCTACATACATACATACATATGCATATTACACTTACATAATCGGGTTAGATATGGAGTTTTCGCGAAATTGCCGAAGCAGCTGTCTTCTGCATTATTTAGAACCAAATAGGTATTCTAAATTTAAACCCTACAATAACACTCATCGATACGATGGTTATGTAAAGGAAGAAATAGAGAGTGAGAGAGAGAGAGAGAGAGAGAGAGAGAGAGAGAGAGAGAGAGAGAGAGAGAGAGAGAGAGAGAGAGAGAGAGAGAAAGCAAACGAAATGTTTTTATGTCGAGAGTCTCTTCTTCTTCTTCTTTTTCTTTTCCTTCTTCTTCTTTCTTTTTTTTCTCTTCTTTCTCTCTCTCTCTAATTTTAGGAGACATTCTGCAGAGACGCGCGAGGAGCCGGTTTGACACGCGATATTCATCGCTCGGAGCTTGCACGAAGCAGGGAAGCTTCCGGTTTGGTTCGCGCTTCCGATTCGTCGATCGGAATTTTCTTGTTCTCGTTGGCAACAGGAGATCGGCCGCGCGAAAAGCATCATCCGGAGGTGAAAAGTGAGTCTGGGGATCATTGACGCGCGGGGATCCGAGCTAAGATAAAGTTAGCGAGATCAGTGACAGAAGCGCCGATAAGAAGCTACGTGGCTCTCGGCGTGCTCCTTTCGCACATGCCGACTACGCGGAATAATTTTCTGCACATTCTGCCCCCTCCAGCTACCGCTACGTTCCTTGCATACACGCATACGCGTGCAGGCGCGGGCCATTGCATGCGCGCGCCATTCGCCGATTCTTGTTATTAAGATCTTATCAACGGTGACGTAAGCGGCCCGCCGCCGCTCTGAAAAGCGGCACTGTGGTAGTCCGGCGCTCCACCAATTTTACTACTTCTCGCGCGCATTTGATTCGCGCTTTCATTGCCGCGCGATCGTACACGGCCGCGCGGAAATCTGACATTGTTGCGACACGCGCGCGACCTCTGTCGCGCCTCTGTCTGCGTAGAATTAGTTTCGCAATAACGCTCGGTAATGCCTTCGCAATTCGCCGGTCATGCGCGACCGGCGGATAGCGCCGAACCGCTGCTGAAAATCCGACTCGCTCGGGACGCGAGTCGCGCAGGCATCCGCACTTTGTTTTCGCTTTATCGCGAGGCGCGCGAGTTTGCTGCCTCGCGATACGGGAAGTACTTTTAATCGAGGAACGCCTTCTTCGTGGCAAGACGCTCACGCGTTTCAGCGTCTCGTTCGACACAGGCGCGGTCGTTCCGCTGTTTTCGTTATTCTTGCCGATCCTTTAGCGAAGCTGACGAACGGGAACGAGAGCGTTTCCCGAATTAATCGCATCAGGCCGCGCGACGCGGAGAGCCTCGCTCTCGAGAGCTAGCTGTCATAAAATCCTCTTTGTTGCGGCATCCACTCGCTTTTACGACGCTTATCGCACGCTCATCGCTCTAAACCTCGGACGTGTTCTTGCACCGTTTTAAATCGACAATGAGCGTTTATGCAAATGGCACGCTGCCGCTGCCGCTGCCGCGAAACGGCGAAAAGACGCCGAAGAGGCCTCTAAATCGGTCCGGATGCCCCAGCAATTTACTTCGCGATGTTTGCTTCGTATACGCTGATGCTGCCGTCCGCGAAAACGCTGAAGAATCGACTGTAACCGAGCAGGTGTCAGATCGCTCGTCGCAAAAGCGGGAAAACGGCTACGCGTGGCGAGGCGCATGCGCGCACGCGTGCGATCACGATCGCGAAATGCTGCCCCGGTCGTTACCTGTGTATATGTGTGTGTGTGTGTGTGTGTGTGTGTGTGTATTCCGACATACCACTGCTCCGATATCGGAGTTATCTCCGTGATGGACGGAGACGACGGTCCCGTGCCGAATCCACACCTGACCGAGACAATCCCCGAAATATTCCCGCTTTCTGAGGAAGCGGGGTGGAGAATTGCGGTCGCAGCGTAGATGTTATTTAATAGCGGGCCACCGTTGCGGGCCGTTGCGGTAGCCGCAACGCGAATCCGACTATTGTACAAATTGGAGAATATATCGCGTACAACCGTGAGTGCCTCAATTATTGCCGTCGAACTTTTAGAATTAAATCGCGCTGCCGGCAAGAAACGCAGCGTCTCTCGCGGACTCTCATAAATTGGAACCCCGCAAAAACGGGTCGTTATATTTGAGATATTTTTTGAAAAGGGGAAAAAGAAGAAAAAAGAAAACGCAGGAAAGGAAAGAGGGAGAGAGAGCGAGAGAGAGAGAGAGAGAGAGAGRGDGGGGGAGGGTGGAGGTGAGAGGGAGGAGGCGCGCGATTTACTCATTACTCCTGCGATAGAATGATGTGCAGGATGCGCGGGAGGGAGGGGTTGCTGCACGATCGTGAAAGAATGCCCGTTCGAATGACGCATCGCGGCGAAACGTATAATTGGCGCAATCAATAACTTTAAATCAAACCGGCGTGCGCTCCCGCCATTGCAGTTCATCCGGCAATCCGAATATGCGTTATTATGTTTTCTCCCCTTTCTATCTCTCTCTCTCTCTCTCTCTCTCTCTCTCTCTCTCTCTCTCTCTCTCTCTCTCTCTCTCTCTTTCTCGCGGATTTCGTAGATATGTGCGATCTAAATGCTGCGCGTTATGGAAATATCGCGAGTCTGAAGGGGTAGCGTCTTATTAATCCCAGACCTGTTTTGCATTTTCCTCGGTGACTCGTGACTCGACGCAAAGTGTCTGCGAGCATTTTAGCACTTTCCTCGCGACACGTGATGACCCCGATTACTAATCCTGCTTGGGCTCTCCGTTTGTGCGTGGAGTCAACGAAAGTGTCGGTATTCTGTCTCTCTTTTCCCATGAATGCCCGTTGCGCGAGGATATTTCACGTGGTTTATAAATAGCCCCGACAAATAGCGTATTAAGGAGTTTCCGCGCTCGCGTTAAGGATGAAACCGGGGTGACGTGAGGATTGCGTCGTGATAAGACGGCCGAATTCACGAATTGCGGCGACCGGAAGGCCAAGCAGCTCCCGTGGAGCCGGGCGATTCCGTGGCCGGTGACGGTTCTGTTTCTATCGACCGCCAAGTCGACCATAAGCGACTTGACAAACTTCGCCATGACCAATTCCAAGCGCAATCGCCGCGTTTCCAACCTAGCGCGGCTCGATGCGACGTGAAACCGCATCGCTCTTGTATTTTCCACGATCCTAGACCTTACGCGCGACGAAACCGCCGCCGCCGCCGCCGCCGCCGCCGTTGTCGTCTTCGTCTTCGTGACGCATGCAAACGCGTGTGTCGCGCGCGGTACAGGTCTCGTCTACATGTGCGTATCACTCTTCTCGTGTGCGTGTACAGTTACACACATGTGCGCGAGATCGTGCGTATGCGAAGGAAATGGAGAGAGATAGAAAGGAACAACTAGACAGACAGACAGAGAGAGAGAGAGAGAGAGAGAGAGAGAGAGAGAGAGAGAGGTGAGGGACTGCATGTTTTTGCGTCGCGCAGTATTACACGCGAGTGCATTTCGACGAATGGACGAGTCGCGCGGCGGCAGAGCGTCCCCGTTTTCTAGTTCGGGGTCTATCTGCATCGATAAGTTTACGTAACCGCACGAAACCTGTCAACCGACATTTCGGTTGCTAACCAGTGCTAAACCGGCGCGGCCGTATTCTCTCTCTCTCTCTCTCTCTCTCTCTCTGTCCTCCTTGATGGAGGCTTTATCGCGCCGGTCTTCCTCCTCGGCCGTGTCGGATTAGAACGCGACCAGAAACTGCGAGGCTGGCTCCTCGAGCTGTCGCGCGAGAATCGATCCTCCTCGCGATCGATCATCGCTGACGCGCACCGTCTGATACGGCGGATACGGCGCGCGATCGATCGCGACGGGGACAATCGCGTGTGATCCGGTCTTTCGCGGTAAGTGTCCATCCTCGCATCGTCGGTGTTTTCTTCTACTTTGATCCCGAATGTAATTCAAGTATGAAATTTATGGGGAACAATACTCGAGTAAACAATGCTTGAGGAAACTTGGGAATGAATCGCCCTACGCGGCGCTTTTCCTTCGTGATGAAAACGGGGCCTCTTTCGTTGCATATCCTCCGTGAACTTTTGCCTCACCTCTGACTTTTCCTCATCGGCTGGCCTTTAATTCTTTTTCCTTCCCGCCGTACCCTCTCATTTTTGTCGCTACCCTAGTTCTCCTTCCCTACGTGGAACGTGCTATTTTCAGCGATTCAATATCGGCACGCTAATTGCAGCTTGATGCTGAAGTGCGAGATGACAGACACGGTGTCAAATTCCATCCCAAATAGCAGGGCGGATTGGATTGGCCCTTGAAGGAAGGATCGGTCCTTCCGAATGGGAGACCGAGGCGCGCACGTGGACTTGTCGATGATCCGCCGTTTGCTGTGATACAGCCTTTACGGAAGCGATGGATGGATGGCGATGGTCGGACTGTTATATTTCGAGTATCAGCCTCGGCGACGATGAGCGATCTTATCGTCGAATCTCGCCCGCCAGCAAAAACATGCGGGTGATCTCTGCTACGTCTGTTCCTCTCTCTGTTCCTCTTTGCCTTTCCCCGCGTTTCCCCGCTCGAAATGTTTTGCTGGATCGGCGATTTGACAAACGCGCGACCAGCGGTGCGAAGATCTCGCCGTGACATTTCCGGATCCGGATTTCGCGCGCTAATTAAAACGGTTTATCTCATCGTGTGCCTCGTGCGCGCCGTGTGCGTTCAGACGCTCCGATGTTGTCCACGCTTCTCGGGAGGTTCTCCATTAAATTCTTCGTTGAATAAAAGCGAACCCACGGACGTTATTCATACGAATCGCCGTTCTTTTTTCTGCCACCTACGCGAATTTTGCGTTGCCCCGGGCTCTTGCAAATTTGGTGCTCCATCGATAAAATGCGAGCTCGGTCCGCCGCAGCCGCCGAGGCCGCTACGCATACATATATGTATATATATAGATATATATATATATATATATATATACATGTATATGTATATATGCAGACCGTGGCAGCGTCGGAGTCAACAAGTTGTTCAGCCGGGCCACCCCTTCTACGAAATTCCGCTTCCTATAATTATTAGACGCCACGTATCGCGCCGCCGTCGAGCAGTTTATAGCGATGCCTCCCGCTCGCTGTTGATTTTCGCGAGCCGTTTCAATTGTGCATTGCCCTCTTCCACGTGATCCCATGGATCGGGTGTACCGTGGCACGCTCAGGTAGCGAGCAGCCTCGTCGTGTTTTCTCATTGTTGCTCGTTGGAATTTTCTACAGACCGATGTGCCAGCGGCCGCAAAGTCGCTTTCGGCGCTTTCGTTGGCATAATTCGCGCTGGCCGATGGTGAATCAGCTTCGAGACACTTTCGACGATTCCGCCGCGCCTTTCCAGGAGGACGGTCGAGGGAGAACGCGCGATCCTTAACCGTTGATTAGAGTGCGGTTTCGCGTGGTACACGCGTCATATGCTTGCTCCCGCAAGCGGAGGCTGCGATGGAGAACTGCAACGCGATTACAGCGTACAAACAGAGTTAGCGTGCCGACTGCGTGCCGGCCAAGCGAAATTCTCAGCGGGTCTGTTTCCGAGCTCCCCGATGACCATATCATGGAATCAGTCTGAATTGCAAATACGCTTGTAGAAAAGTGAACAAAAGTCGATCGCAGGATCGTAAGATCGATCGAGTGCACGGTGCAGGTCAATTTGTTTCGTCGGACGATTTGAGAAACGGACCGACCGCTTTCGGGAACGGACGACCCGTAGTCGTTCATCGCGAACGAATTGAACGGTCGAGTGGCCGTTGGTTGAGACTGAACACGCCATACGTGTGTGCAAGAAATCGCGGAGAGCGCGGAACGTACCGTCGATACGATATTTCTTTATACACCTATACGCGCGGCGAGGTCAACGCCCTTTCACCTCCCGCCGAGGCGGCGGAGGAAATATTAATTTCAAGATTTTTTGTCGAGCTTTTCCTCGCTTCACCCGGGCTCCCTCCTTTCGCCCTCGGAGAGCCCAACCCCACGTCCCGATACCGACAAAAGCGGAAGCGAGGAAGAGCAGTTCGCGGCCGGTCGACCGGGGCATTAATTTGCAAAGTCGTAAACAAGACGGCGCGCTGTCGATACTTTTAATAAAATGCCAGCAATTAAATTGTGCGGGGACCGGTAATGGTTGGACGGCCATGACAGAGACGGTGGAGGAGGGCGGAAAGGAACGGAGAGAACGGAAGAGGACGTTCGCGCGCGCGAGGGGGTGGTCGAGCGAGAGAGCGGTCGGGTGAAAGGTAATATCGAACTCGTATTTTAGGTGGACGGTGGTAGGAAGAGGAAGTGGAGGAGGAGGCGGAGGAGTCGGAGAAGGAGGATGAGAGCGAGGGCGAGCGGGTGGCAAAGGCGAGTGGAGGAATCGAAGCTCTCTGATGGTGCGTGGGTGGGGTCGGACGTAACGGGGAAAGAAACAAAAAGGAACTCGCGGGGAACAAAAAGAAAGCCGCGTCTTTGGGGGGTGGTAGTGGTAGTTAACCCCCACTCTCGCATACGGTCCGCGACAACCCTCCCACCTGTATGCCCTCTCTTCCTACCCCTCCTTCTTTCCCCGGCATCTCATCCTCTTTCCTCTCTTTCTCCCGGCTCTCTCGTCTTCTCTCTGGCGTCTCCCCTCTTCTTCCGTCTATATCTCCTCGTTTCTGAAATTTTTGAATATCCGATCAATAGGTAGCCGCTCGCTGGGAAAAAACCGGGTGGGGAGGCACGAGATGAGTACCACCGTCGGAACCGCCGTCTCTCCCTCCCCTTCCACCCTTCCTCCCTCCCGCCTTCCCAGCCCCGTCCTCTGTCCCGCCCGCCGTTCCCGCTCCTCTTCCCGCCCGCAAGATCCATCGGTTGTTTCAGACAAGATTTATCCGTATTTCATCGCGCGCCCGATGCCGATGCTCGCTCGCCCCCGCTCTCTCTCCCCCCCCCCCTCCCTCTCTGCCTCCCGCCCCTTCCTCCCTCCTCCCTCCTCCCTCGTCCCTCCTCCCTCCTCCCTCCTGCCCGTGCGTCTTCGAATTAATTATTCGATATCCGTTTGTCGCTGCGCGCCTGTTTCTGCCGTTTCGCTCGCGACTTTGGTTGGCCGCGCCGCGGCGCGGCTGCACCACGTTGCATCGTAATTGCACGTTAGTTAATCAGGAAGAATGCGCGACACTTCTTTCTTTCTTTCTTCTTCACTTCATCAGGCGCAGGAAGCGCGATAACTCGGATAACGCGCAGGGGATGATGAGAGAGAGGAGAGTTAATCTGACGGCTGACACTTTTGCAGGAAATTGCACGGAATATTTAGAATGTCGAGCCAGCTGATAAATTATCTGAGCAAAGAAGAGAAAGAACTCCAATTTCCAACTTATCGGGATTCCTTCCACCGTTGCCGGAAGCGCACGCTGACTGGGACGTCAGCTTTCGATTGGCGGATTAAGCGACTCAAATTTGGTCTGCATACATTTTTGCGACACCTGTGGAACCGCGAATATCGATTCCCACAATCGGCCATTGCGCGCCTCTGTTCTCCACACATGCACGCGCGACACGTACCTACCTACCTACCTACCTACCTACCTACCTACCTACCTACCTACCTACCTACCTGCCTACCTGCCTACCCATCTATCTACCTAGCTATCTACCCGTTCGGTACATCGGGGGCAACTTCTTCGTTGGGGACTCGCACGCGAGGACATTATTCATGAGCAAAGGCGAGCAAGTTTGCGCACTTGGCTGGCCGAGGTGCATCGCGTCCAGCATCGTCGCGCGTCTCGCCGATCCGCGAATTCGAATTCGCGCTCCGCGTCGCGGACGTACCCTTCTCTTTCCCCCGCGCTCTCCTTGCCGGCTGGAATATTATTGTCGCTCGGAGCGGCGAGTTCCGGCCGCTCTCTCGGCGTTCTCTCGGCCTCGCGTGGCCGCACTTGCTATCGAACAGTAACCACCTGTCACGCTTCCGACTGGCGCGAGGAGCCAGTCCGGTTCTTCGCGCCATTCACGCGCGCGCCGGTACTACTATTCCAGCCGCTCGATCAATTCGCGGCTATAACAATCAAAACGCGGGCCGATATCGCGCGGAGTTAAAAGACAGCGCGGGCAGTCCGCGCTTTTCGTGGATGGATACACCGATGGATACCGCGAACCGGGAAATCCAGAGTATATAGCCGTGACGGAAGCCGCGTTTCCGCAAATATATATATATATATGTGTGTGTGCGCGCGCGCGTGTGTGTGTGTGTATAAGTAATCGATGCGTAATGCTCTTTTTCACTTTTGCATGATTTAGTCTCGGGGCCTCGTGAGCCACGCAGTCGATGATGCATCACCGTTTCCTTGCTTGGGAACCGAGAGGCGTGCTCTCTCTTTGATCCAGTGTTAGCTCACCGAGCGTTCGCGGCACTGGCTATAACGCAGAGAGCCTTTTTGATTGGCTTTACTATTGGCACGTGGGACGTTTCTCTCTCATTTACAGCTGATGCGCGTTTCTCACAACGTGAGAATGCAATTTAAAAGAGAAACGCAAATACTTTTTGCGCTTTTCAAGCAATATATATATATATATATATATGCTGAAACGGGATAGGAGATATCGCCTCAGTAGAAGGATCGCGAGATCCCAGAGTTCTTCGCTAAACGTAGCGCTCCCGAGCTTATCGTTGCTCTATAACGATCTCCTCTCGACCTATCACTCGCGTAATCGTAACGTGAGGCTCGACTCGCAAAGGAAACGCGCGCGAGCGTCAGATTTGCGATTAGGGCGATGCGTTCGCGGATGCGTCAGTGCGGAAACGCGCATTTTCATTTGCCAAAAACCCTAGGAGGAGTTGCTGCCAAAGCCGGGCCCCCGCGGGGAACGCGCCCCGCCGGCGGCGAAGCAAGCGGAGCGCGCTGCAGTTGCACGGGTGCATCGAGGGGGCGACGGGGAGGGGGAGGAGGCTCGTGCGACGCTTTTCATCGGTCCGCCAGCCAGTCGTCTTCACGATGGGATCCGCGTCGGCGGTGGCGAGGACGAGGGCGAGGGCGAGGGCGAGGGCGAGGGCGAGGACGAGGACGAGGGCGAGGGCGAGGGCGCGGGGGAGGGGAGGGGAGGGGAGGGTACTCCTATTTCGGAGCGTTTCATAATTGAGACCGCGCGTGGAGCCAGCGAGAGCGAGGGATCGATAGCATTTTTTTTTTCGGGGTAGGAACCCAGACGTGTTCATGGGTAGGGACTGCAGGGCGGCGGGACGGGACGGGGGCAGAGGGCAAATCGAGAGGAGCGGCGGCGGGGAGGGGAGGGGCCGGGGAAGGGTGAAGAGTTCGTCGCTCGTGCGACACGTCAACCCGTGGTGCGACCGGTATAGCGGCAACGATGTGCGAAGAGGGTGCGCACATAGAGATCGGGGTACGAACGACGGAGCGGAGAGGGGAGGAGGGAGGGCGGGCGGGCGGGAGTGGGACGGTGGTTGGGTCGCCGGGAAGGGCTTGCTTTTCGACAAAGAGGCGACGACGTTTTTTTATAATTGCGTTTTTAATTTGATGGATTCTTTGATGCGTTTCGTCGTCCTTTCCCTCGCGGCGAGGGAGTTAGCGGGCGAAGAAGAGAGAGGGAAAGGCAGAAAGGGTATGAAGAGGAAGAGAGGAGGAGAGGAAGCTAGACGGAGAGAGAGTCAGAGAGAGAGAGAGAGAGAGAGGGGGGGGGGCGGGAGGCAGAGAACGAGTGAGAGAGCGAGTGGAGACAGCGGAAGGATGATGGAGGATCTCGGCGCGCGGGGAGTTGTGTGCACGCGCGTGCGAACGAGTGTAAAAGAGGGTAGTGGATATGGGCGGGGGTGGCGGGCGGCCAAGACACACTACGGGAGAAGCTACGAGAGCTTTTCCCGTAGCCCGGCATCCTCCCTCGAACCCCTCTTTCTCGCTCGTTTGCAATCTGCGATGCGTGGTACATCTTCAAATCTGTCGCAGTGACGCCGCCAGCCGAGAGAAACATTTCTGTCTATGCACGATCGACGTCACGCATTGTCACGCATTCTCGCGTATCTTTCGCGCATCCTTCTTATCTCGTTCCGATCCCCGAAGAGCATCCCCGAAATTCGCGACGCGATTAAGCGAATTCCTTCCACCTTTCTCGGCTTCGGTTAGCTACGTCGATTATCCGCTTTTACGGCATTCACGGCGAGTGTATTTGTATCTTGTATTCCGTATGTGGCTACGCATTTGCATTTCCAATACCGCTAACTATCCGAATTACTAACAATCCGAATGCTAGGCAGCTCGCATTTTGTGCGCAACAATGCGTTTCCCGGTAAAAATTTTTTATAATCCTTACGTTACATCGTCGTGTTACAACGAACGCTCGTTGCGGCGTGGCGCAAGAGAATAGATTCAGCAATGATCAACGATGCGTTAATCGTACTACATGTACTTTCTCGATTATGATATATCTTAATCTATCGTTATCGTTCGTGTTAACGGGGTCAAAGTCTCATAATAGGATCGAGAAGCATTTGTTTACGAAACTGCGTGGTTTTTATGCGAGCTACGCCGCAGTTGCGACATGTCGGCGAATGCAGTATCGAAATAATCGCGATGCACGCGTTGGCGTTTCTATTTATCATTAAGGCGGCAATGTCTTTCATAATGTAATCGATGGCATGACTAAATCGGGATACGCGTATGTATTCCCGTGTTTCTTTCATTCTGCCTAAACGATCTACGATTTAACGGGGGCGGATTTAATCATACCGCGCGCACATTTTATGAGATGTAAAAGAGTAAATTGAAAATTTGAGGACTCTGGCAAAATTCAATTGGCGATCTTGCCTTGAAGCGGAAGGAGGAATTAACATGCCGCAGCAGGGATAATGTAATAAAGAGGGAAAGAGAAACACGTATTGCGGCGAAAGAAAAAAGAAGAAGATCAAGGTTTGCTTTATCGGGGAAATGACTATTACTATTAGAGATGCGATTAAGCCGAATTTTCTCTTTCAATCATTCTCGCACTTGCGATACATGCTTTGGAATGTTAATGGAATCATTAACATGACGCATAGGTATTAACGCGTCTATCTATTCCATATATCTCGCGCACGATCCGTATAGAATTCCAGAAGAGAGGAAAGAAAAAGTCATAATGACCCCGCGTTACGTTCTCGCAAACGAGAACGCGACACGAGAATGCGACGCGTCAATATTAACTGGAAATAATTATTTAATGCCGCCGAAAATTAATAGCAAAACGATAATAAGCCGCATACGCGGCGCGATATGGTAGCTTAATAAAAATCCTGCCGGTGCAAGTCCGGGCAGCGTGCTGCTGCTTTCCTGCCGTCAAACCATAATTAATTTCATCCGATGTGCATTATACCGCGGCGCGCGTGTATTTAGCCGAATGACGTGTCGTGTCCCGCTCGTTTTCGAATTCTCTCGAATAGCGGCGACGAGTGAAACGAAGCGATTTTTATTGCATTTCGCAACTCGGCACCGCGGCTGGAAATTGCTCCCAACGAAACATTTTGTTTTACAGCGTTTTCATCGTCCCTTCCTTCCCCCTTTATCTAATTCTCTCTCTCTCCCTCTCTCTCTCTCTCTCTCTCTCTCTCTCTCTCTCTCTCTCTCTGTCTGTCTTTTCCTCCCGTATCGCTTTATCCTCTCCCTCATTTTTCCGTTTCTCTGTCTCCCCATCGCGAAATCGCCGCATGTGTCCGCGTTCCCGCACGACTTCCACGAGCTTTTCGCGGTGCTTTCACTCGCACCGCGACAATTTTCCTCTTCGTCGCGATCAAGCTCGCGGCTCGTGTCATCGTGGTCATTGCGCTCTTGCGATTGACTCGAAAATTGAAACGATTATATCGCGGCGGGAAAAATTTTTAATCCATTAGCGGGGCTTGATCGCGCATCATCCATTTTTATGCGGGAATTCGCTAAAATCCGGGTCGTATCGGTATTTGTTTATTATTAATGGCAGCTCGGGCTTGAAGTGCCGGCCTACGATCGAGTGCCGCCGTGGTGGCTCGTCGATGATGAAAGCATCGATATTATGTTCTATTCGGTCTCGGATAAATGCGTATCTCACGCCGCTGCGCCTTTCGTTCTTTTTCGCCATGGTTACGATTGTGCGCCAACTAAAATGAGCTAATTGCCGAGCTAATTACGGGCGATATCCGCTACAAGTTGTCCTCATGAAAACGATTGATGGTTAATTCCCGCAAATGTTAACGCAATGTTGTCTGAAAAATGCACGCGCGTCGATACTTAATTTGCACTATTAAACATTCGTCGATCAAAAATTTACCGATATCCACGATTTCGATGTATCGGCAAATCTGTCTGCAATTTTCCATCCGCAACGCCGTACGCCGCAACGCCGACGTTACGCGAAGGATATCGCGTTAAAATCGTTGCGCATTAATTTATCGCTGATTTCGTTTTTACTCTGAAACAAGCCCGAGCGTAGATCGGTATTAAATTGTCATAAAAGTATCGATTGAATTTTAACGATGTGCCCGCTGCGTTCCCATATCATCGCGAACGTACGTTATCTTCCACGTGCTCTCCAAGCTTGTTTACGATGTATCAATAATAATATCAGCATCGTGCTGCAATAATTCTCTTTTAAATCTGTTACGATGTTTCACGATGTGAAACTGATAAACTTGGCCAAACCTACAGTTGGCTGACAGTAGTTTTACTGTCTCATGCTAGTTCCCCGAGCATTTTTTTTCTCTTATATAACTCCGGTGCTTTATTTGCGGAGCAAAGAATACTCCAACTCCGTCGTGAATTAAGTTTGCATATGTAGCGGATATTAATGTCAAAATTTCTAACGTACTCTTTCAAGAGTAACGCGAAATTGACGTGAGAGGACGTTACTGCTCACTGAAACATGCCTTGGTAATATTAATTAGGACAAACAAAACTGAAGAACCTGTTTGCCTCCGCTGAACGGATGCAGAGCGAAACTGCGACACATGCATTCTCAGATTCTTACTTTAGATCAATGTCTTCTCGAGAACAACACGAGAAATCTTCATTAATAGAAATAACGATTCCATCGTCGTCTCGAGCGACGATGGAATTTTATCTCATCAACGAGTGAACAACGCGAACAACGGCAGAAGTATCTCTTCAAAAATATTGTCGAACGGTCCTTGACGGAAAATTCGGAAGCGTACGCTTCCGCGTGTACGCTTTCGCGCGTATGCTTCTCGCCGCGGTTCGCGCTGGGGCCGAGGAAGGCCATCAGGAACGAATCCCCTTTTCGTCGCGAAGTGACAGTGCGTCCGTCGACGATCGGTCGATCTTCGGGGTTCGTGGCACAGAATGTGCACAGAAAGTGCAGAGTGCAGAGAAAGAAGCGCTGTCGGCTTGAACGCGCGGTGGGAAGGAAAGTGAGAGCCTAAATTTAGTAGACACCCAAAGTACGGTCATGCACAGGTCTGTAAAGGAGAGGATAGCGGAGGGAAGAAGGGAAGGGGAGGGGGAGGGGGGAGGGAGGGAGAGAGAGAGAAGAGAGGGTGTCAAAGCTCGGGAGTGGATCGGAGGAAACTCTGTGTGTGTCGGTGGCGGAGGTTTAGGATGGCAAAAGGAGGACAGAGGGTGGAAGCAGCGGAGGGTGAAAGGAGGTCGGGGCGGAGGTGGAGGAGGAGGACGAGGAGGAGGAGGRGGRGGRGGGGGCGGGGGGGAGGGACGAGGAACGAACTGTTGCTTCCCCGAGAGCCGTGCCGTGTTGGGTCGTTTCCAGCGCAGGATTCTCGAGAGCCTCCAAACAGGATTTAAGCCTCTTCACCATCCGCGCGAGGACTATCACTTTCCGGGGAGTATCCCGTTTTCCGCCGCCCCAATTTTCCACGGGACGTTACTCGATCGCGCGACCGTTACTCCAGGTCGCCAGGTTGGCTTTGATTCCTCCGGCTTCGACTCGATCGGCAGAGCCGAGGCAGACGATCCGCGTTTCCATTCAGTGTTAGCCGCGTTACTTCGCTTCTATTTGAAGCGAATGTCGCTCGCGATGCATGATTATCGGTGGCATGGAGCGGAATACACTGGTTCAACTGACGCGCGAATATAACGGTTTTGTAAACATATTCATGAGCTCGATGAATCATGCGCTCTTATATCGGAAACGCATTGCAATTGAAATTATTTTGTGACCGGACGTTTATTTTATATCGCAAATGTATTCGATCTCTGACTAGATTGATCGTCGCAATTACGGAAGAGCAGAACCGTGTAAACGCGCACGACCGTGTTAAAACGGATACGAATCCCGGTATATGCAAACGTCAGCAGTGCGATGGAGGGGACAGGAAAGACAGAGACAAAGGCAGACGCCGAGGCATAAGAACGTAACACTGACACCACGACCGACAGTCGGTCAGCTGCTATCCAACTAACCAGGCTGATCCTCTGTTGCGAGGAAGCGAGAGGGAAGAGCGCGAGTGGGAAGAGCGTTTCCTTCTCTTCCGCTCTCTATCATTGATCCGGGTTTCTCGTTCTCTCTCAGTCCTCTCAGTAAACGACTCGCTCTATGCGCTACGCATCGAGAACCTTTCGAGATGCAACGTCGTTCACGACGTTGCTATTTCCTTAAAGAAGATAGTCACGCATCAACGCGGAACGTAAAAGCAAAAGCCTACTTGTTTACGGTAACGCACCAACTGCGAGATACAGTTCTCGTCGTTTCAGGCATTTACGAGATGCCTCACACGTCTCTGTCTCTTTCTCTGATCTTCTTTCCTTCCTCGAACGAAAGAGAGAGAGAGAGAGAGAGAGAGAGAGAGAGAGAGAGAGAGAGAGAGAGAGAGAGAGAGAGAGAGAGAGAGAGAGAGAGAGAGAGAGAG
>JAHMML010000002.1:3312932-3320432 GCA_020341155.1 Eciton burchellii
GAGAGAGAGAGAGAGAGAGAGAGAGAGAGAGAGAGAGAGAGAGAGAGAGAGAGAGAGAGAGAGAGAGACGGCAAATTAAATCTCAGGCCAATGAGGCTTTTCCCATCGGCCGATCTCGTCTCTTGTCTGACGAAAATGTCTGACGGAGACAGCTCGCGAGAGAGCAGCGATCGCTAACGAGAAGCTTATCTCGCGTTTTGTCGCGAGCGCGCTGCGCGGAACGTATCTCCCGTCGATGGAAAATCGATTTGAAAGTCCGGGATCCTCGCTCAACTGGTCTCCTACTTCCGATATCGTCCCGGAGCACGATTCTTATCGGCGTGTCCCGATGGTTCCGCCTTTGGCAACAAGTTGCACCAGTGACCCGTTCCGGCTATAGAATGCCTTTGTAAATACTCGCTGCCGTGCCTCTTAGAAATCCTTTGAGATTTTCTGCGCCGGTATATCGGCGGTAATACCGTAAGTGTACTGTGCGCGCAACTTTAGCCTCGATATTTATTCCCGCATGCTGCAACGGCGTTGTATTTGCAATATTAACAACCGGCAGATGCACCGAGGCGGTTAAGCCCGGCTAAATAAGTTCGCCTTGGTCTCTACGTGTTACGGATAACACCGCGATCTATAGAGAGACGCCTTGGAGTCGGGCTCCAAGTGGATGCACGAATTTTTCGCGAGATTACCTGCAGAATTATTGATTAATTGATTAACCGGGAAGCAATGGCGCGACGCAATTCTTGGCCGGAATCGACCAAGGGAAATTCGAGGAGGAGACTTTCGTTCGCCGAAGACGTAGCGGACGTAGCGAGAAACGCCGAAAGAGAAATAAAATGTTGGCCGTTAACGCAGCCAAATCGGTGGCCAAAGAGAACTCGGCCTGCATCTATACGGGAAAGCATATACACGTCGGAACAAAAATCGGATATTTCTTCCGACAATTTCGAACCGACACGACACCGAGCGATACGCGTCGAAAGTTCACGAGGAAACGGGAGAGACTCTAATCCGGGAGCGCGAAATGGGGAATTATTATTCGTCTGGGTCTTTAAACGAGCCGATTCCGCTGCGCATCTTCGTGCTCGTAGATATAATACGCTTTATAATGCGTTTCGCTTATAACGGCGTTATAAACAAAAAGCTCGGCATCAAACGAATAAGTTTAAACGGAATGGCATGCAGAATGCCTCCGCTATCGATCGCTGGATATATGTGTAACCCTTTGTAAGCAGACTTACACAGCGTTACTTGGACGGCGTGCAGTAGGTGCAAATAAATAGCAACAAAAGGGTAGTAAAACACCTCGTCGGCCATTGAGAGGCGAACTAATCCGCATAATATCGCTCGTTTCGCGAGCCTCTCCGCGCTTCCTCGCCCAACAAAGGCTAAAAGGGGTAAGTGGGCTTCGCTAATGGCGCGAGGGTTCGCCGAAGCCGGCCGACGGAGCCTCCCTTCCCYCCCCCGCCCCTCCCCCGCCCTCTCGCAATTCTCCTMCGCTTGATAACCGTAATCTTTTTCTTCTTCTCGCGAGCTCCCGCCGTATCGCCGTATCAAATACGCGCGACGGCTCGCTGACGTGAGCCGCGGAGGGGAATAGGAGGGGGGTGGCGTGGAGGGGAGATAGGGGGATAGGAGGATACGGCTCGTATCTCTCTCGGCGTCTTCTGGACTGAATCTTGACACGCTAGTCATTTCGATAATGCATATTTCGTGGCATATTTAGGCCATCTGAGGAGAGAGAGAGAGAGAGAGAGAGAGAGAGAGAGAGAGAGAGAGAGAGAGAGAGTGTAAATCAATTGTTGTTGCGAGCACGCGAGATCTCGTCGTCGCATGAATCTTCGAATAGCGGAATGAATAATCTCGTTGCCTTCGATCGTCATCCTCGATGCACTACGGCTAGATTGGACGATGATGATGATATGATTTTCCAGGCAAGATTTTCAATGACGAGAGAGACGATGCCGAATGCAGCGCGCGGTAAAAGATATGAAAGCGGGACCTACCGAGGGCGGAATATGGATACGCGTACGCGTATGCCGAGCTCAGACCAGAGGGTAGTGTCGCGTGTACGAGGAGGCGCAGATGGAGGATGAGAAAAAGCGTGAGATGACGAAGAGGGAGGGAGGGAGGGAGGGAGGGAGAGGAAGGGAAAAAGAGAAACACACGGGAGGACCATACCAAAGGGGTGGTGCCGCTAAGGGAGACGAAGGTGGAGGAATATGAGGGGAGATGTGGACGGAGAAGGAGAGGAAGGACGTAAAACAAAGTAACGACGAAATGCACTTCCCCCTGGGTCCATCCCCCTCGGCCACCCTCGCGCCCACTCGCGGCGTTCACCCAGAGGGAAACGTCGAACGAAACGTTAAAAACCGGGAAGAGGAATGAGAGGACGGTCGAGGGTGAAGCAGAGGGATGGCGGCAGAGGGACGAACGGGCGTGCTAGGTGGTGGCTCGTCGGTTCGTGGGCCCCCGTGGAGGCGCGAGGCGGAGGTCGGATGAGAGGGTGGGTTTGCTGTGGCAGGCGGGCCACCCTGGGAGGTTGGCGGGAGGTTATGACAGCCGAGGTATTGAGCGGATCCTTCGTTAAAAAAACGAGAAGCACCGCGCTGAGGCGTGCGGCAGGGAGAAAGAGACGGCAGAAAGGGAGAGTGAGCGAGTGAGCGAGCGAACGAGCGAGAGAAGGAGAGCGAGAAAGAGAGAAAGAAAGACAGAGGAAGAGAGAAAGCGAGAGGGAGAGAGAGAGAGGGAGAGGGAGAGGGAGAAAGAGAGCGGCGGCGAGGCGACGGCGGGAGAAAGACGGAGGGAAGAGAAAGAGGTTGCTGCTCCGGGGGTGGAGATGGGAGGATGGAGTGCACGGCTGCCGCCGCCACCGCCGCCGCCGCCGCCGCCGCCGCCGCCGCCGCCGTTGCTAGAGGCGGCAGTAGTGGTGGTCCAAGGGGTGAGACCAAGTAACCGAATCCAACGCACCCTTGCCTCGCGTCCACCGCCACCCCCAACGGGGAAAAAAACGGAGCGCACGGATCTCCCCTACTTCTCTTCGCTCTCGCGTTTCTCGACCGCCCCCGACTGCTCTTCCTGGAACAGTTCTGCTATCGTCTTCCTCCGTCTCTCTTTCCTCTTCTCTCCCCCCCCCCCTCTCTCTCTCTCTCTCTCTCTCTCTCTGTTTCTCCTCAGCTGCCGTGGACCGCTCTATCTTGTTTGCTCATCGGCGGGTTTCTTCCGCCTCTGAAAAATATTTTGACGTGGGTGGGTAACGCTGGTCGCGATGGTGATGGTGCAACGTGGCTACGAATCGAACGGACCCACGAAAGGTGGAGACCTCCCGGCGCGACTCTTGATTACTATTTTAATTCCGTCGACGTGCCGCGGAGAAATGTGCCCGACGCTAATTAATTCTCTCCCGCGAGTCCGCGAAATTTGCAACTCGCCTCGAGAGAGGCCACGATTATCGCGTACACCGCGCGGAAACTTGCTGACCGTGGATATTAAACTTTAACGTCGAGCCGCCGTCGTCTTCGATGCCCGCGAGCCGTATCGCGCCTCGATCAAAGGGCCCTTAATTGAAAGAAACGCAGAAAGCAATTTCGCGAGTCAATAAAGCCAGAGAGAGAGAGAGAGAGAGAGAGAGAGAGAGAGAGAGAGAGAGAGAGAGAGAGAACGCGAGGATACTGCGCTGTCGGCACGTTCGCCTCGATCTTCATTTAAATCTGCCTATTTTTTGCGAAATCCAATATCAATGCGAATACGAAGTAGGATTGTTGAGTACGATACTTTGATATCTCGGCGATCCCGTTTTCGATTTCGACGTAAGAAGTACGTCACGATTTCTGCCTTACTGTCCGACACACGCGAGTGTGTGTTTTCGATCACATTTGCGTCTTGTGATGAAAAGCTGGATCGAAAAGGTCGGTTCAAAAATTGGATCTGGAAGACGGCGACGCGATTTCGCATCGAACGCTTTTCTACTTAATGAAAACGGGATTTGACTAGAATTTCGCGCGAGTATTATATATACCTTACGTATAACCGGATTTTCATTTGCACTCTAGACTCGAATGTTATTTTCATCTCTCTCTCTTTCTCTCTCTCTCTCTCTCTCTCTCTCTCTTTGAAAGATCCTGATGCGACCCAATCGTGCAATTAAACCGAAATCGAATCGAGGCCTGACCTCCATGGAGGTCCAAGACATGGACTGTCGCAAAGATGCGACAAGCAATCGCTAAATTTTTTATTCTTACGCTCAGAGGAGACATGGAATCCGCCAGCATCTCAGATTAATCAGCGATTCATTGACGGGCTGATAGCTAATTGCTTCAATTGGCTAGCAAATCAGCCATCAAGATCGAAAAATGAGGAGCCGTCGAGATCCGTTATCCGAAATCGCTGCACGGGCGGATGAGCGAAATCGCTGAAGGGCGTACGAAAGATGAGGGGAAAGGTAGCCTCGAAGCGAGACAGAGACACGAGCAGGCAGGAGGACGAGACGGGGTCGGGTCGGGGCTAGGTCGTCGTTGGGAATCGAGAGTTGGTTTGTTCGCCGCGCAGCGGAAATGCACGCTGGACACGGAATGACGGAAGGGAGAGCGTGTTGGCGCTCTCTTCGGGTCCGCATAATGGGAAAATCGATTAAGGGCCGTGCAAGCAGCAAGGTGATCGGCCAAGGTGTCGCGGCCAAGTCGCGCGCACTGTCTCGGCCAGTCCGATTCACGCGCGATGGAAACCAAAATGACTATCGAGCGATCGAGATGACGATTTCAGACGCGTCAGCGGCCGATCACTCTTGCTCGATTGTCATGCTGATCGAGATGGAAAGGAGATCGAAAAGTCGCTGTCCTGTGCGCCGCGACGCGACCCTTTATGGATTTTCTTCCGCTTGTTCGCGTCGATCGACAGATATGCGCGGACAGATACGCGGTGCTTTTTGGGCAAATCCGATGTTCATCGCAGCGCGTAAATGAGGCTCTTGTCTCCCGCAACATTCCGTTGCGTAAGAATGCACGTGTCATCGGAATCGCGTATTCGAGACACCGCCGAGCATACCCCGTCGATAGAATTGCAGAAATAATATTTACATATTCATGGTAGTACTCTTGCGTAGTGCGCGGGCGCGCGCGCGCGCGGCGTTTGCTGGCGTTTGTGGATTTTGCCCTGGCCAGAATCCGCCGGATTACCCGCGCGTTGTGTTCCTTATCGGCGACTCGCGATGACTCGATGCAGTTTTCTAGAAGAGCGGCATTTCGCGATAGCGCGGCTGAACCGCGGCTTTATTTGTGCAAGCGCGGGAAATCCGACGCTAAGGAAGACTTTGCGTTTTCTAACTTGTAAAATTCTGTGGACGATCTTGCGGCCGGTTTACCGGCCGTCTCGTTTATTTTTTTTTATATTACATATACGTGTTGTGCATGTGTTGTTTATGTACACACGTTAATTATATTTCATTACATCGTTGCGCGTTCAATGTTTCCGCTGTTCTTCTGTTAAAACTTGGTCTGCGATATCCTGCGATAAAATGAAATCTTTATGTACGTTCTTTGCTTGCCTTTGAAGAATGACAGATCTTTTATTTGAATATATGCCCGCGATATCTCCCCTGTCGAAATATTTGACAGCATATCGGTGTTAGTCTGCGTGTAACTCAATTATTTGGCGGAAATTTGATCTTTCGTAATCTCAAAGGATCTCGTCTAGTTAGTTGGAGCATGTGAGTATTATCGAGCAGTTGGGTGGAAGTTCTCCAGTGTTCTTTGCAACCGGCATTCCACAATGACTCACGTCGTTACTTAGTGACATTGTACGCTAAATCGATTCGCGAAACAGTATGGACGCTATAGAACAGGCTTTCATATATCAGAGACTCTCGATGATTAAACGCATTTGGTTTCCATCTATTCGAGTCTTGAGAGAGAGAGAGAGAGAGAGAGAATAAATCGCACGGTTTATATAACAGTTCATAAGTTATACAAGTTCCAAGTAAAATGGAGAAATAAACTTGAACAAAATGTCGCGAATTATCTCTTGATTCGTCTTTGACTTTGTTCGTACATTGCGATAGTTTGGACTGGAAGCTCGTAAGAATTTGAAAGAGATTTCGGGACAGCCGGCAAAGGCTGTATAGATTTGATGAATCAATATTAAATTCCATTTTCCGTGTGTGACAATATAAGTGGGATACAATATAAGTGATTCCAAGAGGCGACGTGGCGGATATAGCCGTGACGGATGCGCATATAAAATTGTGCGATCCGCGATGCTCTTTTCTCGTCATTTCGAGTAGCGTTATCGATAAACAGCTTGCATCCCAATGACGTCGCTCGCACCTCGAGCGACGTGCGCACGGCAACGAGCTGTGCAATGTGCATGGAGACATCGACGTTTGTCGTTACGTTCGCGGAATGATCGATGCGCTTCTCGAATTCGCGTATTCGCCGATACGCGATGCGCGCCGATCGATATTACGTAAAGTGCTTTTTGAGAGCGGAATGCCGAGGCCGGGGCGGGCGTCTCCGATAAGTACCATCCTGGAATTCGCGAAAGTTCAATAACGGGATGTAATACACGAGCGCGCGGATTCATTCACGCGTGTGCGGCATCAGGATTTACAGAGCGCCCGCGTTTCCGGCGCGGGAATACACAAAGCCGCCAGGCAATTCCTGATTAGCGGTCGATCGACTAAGTGCGAATCAATTTGTTGGTTTGATTTCGGTACGGGAACCAAATACAGGCATGGATCTTACGTGCTCGCACGTGCTCGGGCGGACAATCGCAATCGCAATCGCAATCGCGATTTGAAAAAACGAGGCAGGGCTGGGAGTCCAGTTGGCCGGTAAATCATACGAGACGCTTTCGAGTGTATTTGCTCTCCGCCTCTTCGTTCAGCTGGGCTGAGGCCCTCGATCGTGTCGTCGTTGAGCCGACGAGTCTATAAATATATAGCGATTCAAGTGTAACACATACACACACGCACACACGCACACACACGCACACACGCACACACACACACACACACACACACACTTAAGGATATATCGGAGGCTGCGTGCGATGAAACGGAGAATGCTTCGGACGATCGTCGTCGGCAGGTGTTTCCGATGCTATTAAACCGCGTATCGGCCGCGTGCTGGATCAACTTCAATTGATAACTGAAAGGAAAACAAAACTTAAAGGTAAATCTTCCCGTCGTGCAACGACAGGGACAACGGCAGATCCAAACGAAAGGCGGAATGTGAGAGTATCAATGTCGCATCCAGAATCGCGCTCCGCGCTCTGCGGCCTGCGATGTCTCCCGAGCCATTCTCATCAGCATCATCAAATCTCTTTTCATATTACCCGACCTGTCATGGAAAGGGTAATGATACCTAATTCCGAGACTGAAATAATTCCGGTCGTTCCAACGCTCCCGCTGGAGGGTTCAATGACGTCGTCGAGTACACACATTCGTACATACGCCGTGGCGAAAGCGGAACGCCGCGCCGCAGAAGACGCACAGAGCCTGCCTACCGGCTGGTC
>JAHMML010000002.1:3325432-3329193 GCA_020341155.1 Eciton burchellii
CCGTGCGGTTTGCAGTTCTCGCCTGCGATGCATGCGCTAAGAAATCGAAATTGTTTTTGTCGTGACTATCCACGTGACCGATGATCGCGGTCCCTTCCGTTGTTCCGGGAAATCGACACTCGAAGCGTGCCAGATATTCGATCGCGCCCGCGCAACGGGCAATTAAACGCGCAATTTACAGGCAGTCGTTTCATAATTGGGGAGAATTATGGCAGTTTATGTATTCGTGTTTCGCAATTGCAGCATTTCTTTTCCGCAACGGGCACATTAAGCCTCTCGCGCGACACAGTTCCGCGCTCGGCTTGTTGCCCTTCTTCCTTCGAAAAGAGATTTCGTCGACCGCGAGAGAGAGAGAGAGAGAGRGRGGGGGGGRGGGGGAGGGGGGAGAAAACTTGGGGAATCTCACGAGAGAATAGATAATTATCTCTACTTTTAGCAATGGTTATCGATAGCCGATCCGCATAAAGATTAAAGTTCGCGTTCCGGTGGCGCTCGATATATCCGGCCGATTTCTTCGCTATCGGGAACGAACTTAGCAATGCGGAGACTATACCGGGATATCATAGCCCCGATGGTTGGCGGTGTCAACGACCGCATTAAAGTAAGGCGAGAGATTGGTGACACTCGAGACAGCGAGAGCTGAGTCGCCGTTCCGTCGAAATTCGACATTGGCGGATCAGCCAACGGTGGTGTCTTCGTTATCATCGCTGCAGGAAGCTGCAGCAACGAGAATTAGGCGCCGCGCGTGCAATATCCCTGACGGCGGAAGGCGGCTGGCGAAATCAGGCTCGCGACAGACACCGAGAGACGCTAGGATCCCTCCGCACCCGCCCTTCCACATCGCCGGCGCTTACCCCTCGGCGGGTCGGCGTCGCTGAGGGGCGGCAGGCGGAGGGAGGCCGCGTCAGACGCGCGCGGAGAATACTGCACACAGGCTGCGTGCCTTGACCACAGACAACCGAGCGTTCCCAGCCGCCGCCCGAAACCTTCTTTTCTTCTTCTTATGGCCTTCCGCCTTCTCTCCTCCTCCTCCTCCTCCTCCCCCTCCCTGCCCTCCTGCCACCTTTTCCCGTCCGTCCTCCCTCCGTCCGCGCTCCTCTCCGTTGCCCTCCCGTCCCGTCCCCACTCCCAACCCTCTTCCTCTTTCTCCGACTCCTCCTTCTCCGCGACTTCCCCTTCTTCGCCTTTCGGTTAGTTCGTCAAGGGGCGAGCTCCGGTACTCGCGGAAGGCACGTTTCCGCACGCGTCGGCGTTGCGTGCACTCGCCGTTACGCTTCTTCCTCCACTTTTGTGGCCTCTCCCGCCCTCCGGCGGCCCATCGCGGGCCCTTCCCCTCCCCCCTCAACCGTTCCTGCGCCCTCCGTGGTCCACCTCTCGTCCTCCGCCAGCGTCGCCACCACCTCTCGTTCGCGTCGCTCCTCATTTCGGAACGCAGCTGCCGCCGGTGGTCGAGAAATTTTCGCGAATCCTTCCTTGAGGCGCCCTCCTTCCCACCCGCCCCGCCGCCCTCCTTCTCCCCCGGCGAGAGAGAAGTCCCGTCCCATCCCGTTCCCTCTTCCTCCACCCGTAACTCATCTCCTCGTTCCTCGCATCGGAGGGATCCTAAAAAGGGAGGCCGACAGTGCACAAGTTGGACGAAGAGCGGAGGAGGGTGAATTGGCCGGACGGGGGAGGGGACGAGAGGCGACACGAGTTGCGTGTGTGCGTCGCGTTCCTCTGCCTCTCCTCTCCGAGACTTCCATGATCTTGGAGGATCGACCAGTGCGCGTTCGTGAAAGGGTGACGGAGGGTGGCATCGGCTCTCGAAATCTCGGTGCTGCTCCGAGCGGTACGCGCGAGTGCACGCACACGTATCGTCGGCCGTCGTAGTGACGGCGCGTCGCGACGCCGGACGATCGGGACGGGAGTTATCCCTCGATCGGTCGTACGGGCGTCCAAGTGGACGGCAATCGGCATCGGGGGTGGACCGAGGGGGAGCGAGAGTGTCAGCAGTTCCGCGAGTGACCTCCGAAGGCGGGGGAGAAAGAGAGAGAAGGAGAGAAAGGTCGTCGTCCTTTCTCGCGCGGACAGCTTCCGAAGTTAGGGAAACTGTTGCTCCGCCGAGGCGACGGGTCTCCTCGCCCCTCGGAGGAGTAGTTACACCTGTTACACGCGCGTCGCTGTTCCCCGTTATCGCTGGGATCGGGGCTTCGACGAGGACTCCGGGAGTGCGAGCGCGGAGTGCTCGAGAGTGCGCGAGAGTGCACGGTCGCCGTCACGCGTCGCCAGAATCCCCTCCGTCAGCTCGCGCGCACGTAATCGCGCGACACCCGGCTCGTCGTCGCGACGCGACGACGAAGAGCGAGAGAAAAGAGAGAGAGAGAGAGAGAGAGAGAGAGAGAGAGAGAGAGAGAGAGAGACAGAGAGAGAGAGAGGGGACATGGAATTAGACGTAATGAAGCCTCTTCCCCCGCGCCGTACCGCGTTTCGTGGCACTGAGGAAACGAGGGCCAGCGGGGCGTCGCGATCCCGCGAGGGTACTGCGCGCCGCGAGTGCCGGCTGTAACGATGTCGCGCGGATTGTTGCGTTGTACTGCACCGTCACGACGAGGACGCCGTACGAGTGCACGACGACAGAAGCGGATTCGGCGGACGTGAGGACGCGGAAGTGGATCGACGTAGTATAGGTAAAGAGATCCCTCTCCGCTGCCTCTCTTCGTGCCTCGGAACGCAGTTGCGAGGCAACGGCGTGGCGCGCGTGCACGTGCGCGATTAGGAGCGGCAGCGAGTCCGCTTATCAAGAGAGCGCCCGCTCTCGCTTCCATGCTCGTAAATTTTTTTATCATCGATAAAGGTCGAGATTAACGTTCCATTTGGGAGGAGTCGCAGTCGCAGTCGCGAGCGTCTGCCATTTTCGATTGCACTTGCTTAAAATTTTCGAGAGAATTTACGCGAACGGAGGAAAGCAGAGGATGGAGAGCAGTGCGGGAGAAAGTGCGAAAAGCGGAGCGTCAAGCAGCAAGTCTTTTGTATCGCGGTTATCGTCATCGCGCTAAAAATAGAAAACTGTCGAAGAAGAGGAAAACGAACGATGCGAAACACCCTCGAGACTGTAAAATCGACGAGACTGATCGTTCGACGAAAGGAGTTCCGTCTATTTCGTCTATATCTGCTTTTATTCACGCGAAGCATAGATTACGCGCAGAGCATGTACTTTGCCGTTAGATTGCTGGCTAATACTTGTCATTGTCTGATGGAAGATTCATTGGATGACACAGCTTTATGAAAGATGTAATGTTGATAGTCCTCAAAGTCGCTCGATGAATGCGTTAAAACGCGATATCTCCGCTTCATCAGCCTGATGTTTGAGATTGATAAGGTTGTCGTTTCCGATCAGCTCGGTTACAGCCTCATACGGTCGGTATCGAGCCGACCAGCATTAGAAACGGCTATCGGATGCGGGTTCGACGCATCTCGATGCATGCTCCATCTCACCTTTGCCATTGTTCGGTCGCTCGTTCCTTTCCCCGAAAAGCTACGACGAGGCAAGGCAACGCGAAGGCAAGGCGAACGCAAGCCAAGGGGGCGGCGGATGGGCGCAGTTACTGCTGATCGTTAAAAGGCGCATAAAAAAGGGAGAGGAGAAGGCGCTGGGTGGATGGATGGGTGGTGGAGGTGGGTGGGTGGATGGGTGGGGGGAGGTCAGAGGAAGCGGCGCGAGAAGTAACAATAAAAATTCGTCGGCGTTCGTGTTTCGTCGCTGTGGTAGGAGCGGAGGGACG
>JAHMML010000002.1:3329445-3342113 GCA_020341155.1 Eciton burchellii
AGAGAGAGAGAGAGAGAGAGAGAGAGAGAGAGAGAGAGAGAGAGAGAGAGAGAGAGAGAGAGAGGGTGCGAGAAGCGGCGAGGGAGGAAGGGGCGGTTGGGTGGTCGGTGGAGCAGGGTGCGTAATGAAACGATATTGAGTAGCCGTGGTAGGGAGGGTCGCTGCAAGAGGGTGGGAGTCGTCTTCAACCCTCCCCGCCGATTGACCTCGCTTCGACGAGGCGAGGGTGGGGACAAACCAGGGGCGGACGTTGATAGGGCACCGGCACGGTAGGGAGCCGAGAGTCCGCTGCTCGCGGCAAGAAGGGGGTCCGTTAAATTGACGAAAATGACACGGCATCTTCTCACGTCCGTCCGTTATCCCGCTCGCTCCCTTCGTACCCTTCCCCCCTTCCCCCTCCCCGCCCCCTCCCGCTCCGCTTTTCTCCACCATTTCGGCGAACGACGATGCATTGCCGACGACGCCCGGAATCGTTCAGGGAAGCTATGTCAGCTCAAGGACGAGAGCGGTCAGAAGCGCGATACGCGAGAAATCGTTGAATTGATACACGCGCATAATCCGCGAAGCCATATGGACGCGGACGTCGATAGAAGCTAAGGGTTGCTCCGAGATTTAATTAAACTTTTCCATCCAGCGTTGTTAGTGTTGCGAGCGCTTATGATAGAACGAAACGATATAATCCGATATACGGTTAATGGAACATTGTGCCGACAAGTACTTTCTGAAAAAAATATACATTTTGATTATCGCTGCGCTGATGCACGAAATACGTAATATCGATTCCGATAGGAGGAAAAGTAAAATAACTTTTACGCATAATATCTCATAATATCTCAGTGAACGCTGAACACTGAAGTGCGGAACACTTTGGATTCGTCTTCTCGCGTAATTAAAAAAGTCTGGTTCCGAAAGTAAAGCAGGTCTTACGGGGTTCTCTTACGGGTCTTCCTCTGATGAAATATTAATTTTGATGAACCGCTCCATCAAAGCTCGTTCGTGACAAATGCTTGGCAGTGACGTGCGCGTTTATTCTTGCAGTCATCGTGTTTTGTAGTTTCCGTATCACTTTCAATACGCGCACGAATCTGATATATTAATCTCTCGCTAGACTCATCGCGGCAATTAAATCGTTCCGCTTTGGAAGCGGGCGCTTGCATAACCGATTGCCTCAGCAGAGTCGACGAAAGAAACGTTTCTCAATGGTCGAGCGTGCATCGACGTGCGCGAAACGCCATTTTAAATAACGATCATCCGGACACACGAGCGGCGAATGTTTCGAAAGTGGAAAATAGGTCAACGCCCGGACGACAATCGGATAACAGGATATTAAGCGATTACGTACACCCCGGCGATAATTAGCGCGCGGCCGACCGGTTCGTTAACGAACAATGTTAGCGTTTAGCGCTGGCTCGCAGGAGCCAGCAGGGCGGCCAGAGTACGGATAAAAAAATCGCGGGGGCAGGGGGCAGGGGACATAGGGGTGCCCCGATGAAGCGGAGAACGCACGAGTGTCGTGCCGAGGCGAGCGCCCGAACCGATTGAAAGAGCGCGATAAGCAGCGCGTCGATGAATCCGTCGCGCATTTATTTGACATTCATGAGCGCGCGCGGTCGGTCCCCCGCATCGTGTGGATGACGTCTCGTAACTCCGGTTCATAAATCAGTTACTTCGTTTCCCCGTGCCTCGTTCGCGTCCGAATGCGCCGCCGGGGAAGCCGGCAATGCGATAAAGCAATTCACAGCTGCCGCCTGTGTTCTTCGCGCCGCCAAGTTTCCCTCCCCTATCGCCCCGGAAGTTAGACGGTAATCCCGCGTAATTAGCGTACCCGGCTTTTAAATTAGCTACGAGGCATAGATCATCTCGGGCGGGATTGAAGTAGTATCGGCAGCAGTATCGGCGATCGAAAGACTTGGCCGCGTTCTTCAACACTCGCGACGAACGAACGCCGATCGGGATATCAATCGAGGGATCTTAATATCGATCGAGATTAATTAACGCAACTAAGGCCGTCGTTAATAAGCTGTTGCTTTCGTTTGATTCCGACTAATTAAGTCGGTGTCACTACTGACACTGAGTAATCGAACAAAGGACAGATGTCACGAATTAATATCGCGCTCGCATTGTCGAGATGAAGCAAGAAGGGAAGAGGAGGGAAGGATGAGTCCGTCTGATGAGAATTGAGAATTGAGAAGAATTTTTTTACTGAGCTACGAAAGAAAACGCGGAACCGTAAATCCCTCCCCCTCCTTTCTCTCATTTCCTTTCACACCTGTCGGATAATAATAATAGTAATAACAACAACAACAACAATAATAATAATAGGACAGAACGATGACCGTTCCGCCGCGGACGCGGCGTAATTCATTTCGAATGATGAGACGCGTTCCACGCGTTCCCCGTCGCGATCCACGAGCGGGCCGTTAGAATATCATTCGCGCGGCGGCGTTGGCGGCGGCGTGACGGTGATGGCGGTGAGGGGAGGGGAGGGTGTTGAAAACACGGGGAGCTAATCCGGTGACGGATGGCGGCGGTGATCTGTTGCGTTTTAATCGTCCCGCGCGCGCGCGTACGCCGCAAAATTTCATCCGTGCGAGGCTTCTTCGCTTTATCACGCCGACCGAAACGCCCGATATTCAACCGCTGCAAAACTCGCAGTCTCCCCGCACGCTCGCGCGCGCGCGCGCGCGTGTGTACGTGTACGTGTGCGTTGAAAAAGCGACATTGTGAGCCCGCTCTTCTCTCCTCTCTTTCTCCCGTTGCGCTCCATCTCGGCGACTCACGTGCACACGTCGGCAATAGCAGCGTCTCTCCTCTCTTTCCCGCACCGTGCGCTAACTGTTGCATTCTGGATGCACGCGAGGCTCTCTTTCTCTCTCTCTCTCTCTCTCTCTCTCTCTCTCTCTCTCTCTCTCTCACGCTCGCTCGCTCGCTCGCTTGCTCGCTCGCTTTCTCTTTCTCTCCTTCTTCCTCTCGCTCGCTCGCTTTTATCTACTACCCTCTTGACTTGCTTGCTTCTTTCGCTTATCGTCTCGTCTTTCCTATATAGCTCGTCTCTTCTGACCATTTCAACGTTTTCGTCGGCTTGTTACTTTACACGGCGTCCTTTAGCGATGTGTAACGTAACGCACAAATGCGAATAGTACGCTCATACGATGAGCGGAGGCAGGTAAAGACTTGTCCGTGCGTTTAATCTCACTTCGTTTCCGTGAGATTCCACGATTCCGTAATGACGGAATCCATATCGCGATGAAGGGGCTCGCATGCGATTGGTGCGATCCCGCGTATTTTGTTTTGCACGAGTTAACGGAGCGAAAAATTATCGAGCGTCTGTTTACTTCTCAAGGAACATACTTCCCAAGCTTACGTTGTTGCATTATTCTGTGATGCGTGTACTATTAGCCGATTAGACGTTACGACTAACGCAAGTTGTTAAGGATTTTTCATAATATGTGTGTCGTTTTGGTTTTGGAATGTTTGCCGATGTAAACAGCCTGTATCGAAGCTTATATCGAATATGAGTCACAAAGCCAAAGGATCGAGTCGCAATCGTACCGAAACAAAGAAAGATCGTTATCGCTCGTTTATAACAAGCATCGAAAGATTAGTGTCTTTAGTGTCTTGCGAGAAGCCGGAAGCAACGATCGCACATTTGTTACTTAATTAGAACGAGTATCCAGATATTGTAACTGTTGAGTTATTTGGCGATTAAAGGAGGTTGTTTTTTTTTTCTAACGACTCTCATCTTTACCGAGCACACTCTCGATAACCGGCAATAAATAAATATAATAAACAGTGTTGCGCGAAACATCGAACAATCGCGCATTGTTTTCGGTCCTTCGAACAGCTGATATTCGAGTGTATCAGTGTACATTGTTGTTGGTGAAACGAACAGTTAAATATAAAGGATCATCTCTGATGCTGTGGCCACCGAGTGCACGGTGCTGCTAGGATCAGAAGCCGTGCTCGTGCCGCTATCGCTTTCTTTCTCGAACTCGGACCTCACGTGAGGATCACGTGCTATGGTACACGATCCTGGGGAAGCTTTCGACGCCTGGAGCTTGGTAAAGTGTAATACCGAGTTCACGAAAAGGACACTCAGCGTCGATCTCGCGACGCCTTCTCTGTGTTGCGTACGCGCAACAGAAAGTGTAACGCCGTGTCGTGCCTAGTGCAATTTCCGAGCTGAAGTGCTCGATACAGGGAACGCTGTTGATACAGTCCAGCATTTCTTGCGCCCACATTGATCACGCGGCGCTTCCTCGTGGTGTCGCATACACACGAGTGTAGCAGTTTCTTTGGCGGATCACTGTCCAGCTCTAGGACGATTCTGCGAGTTTACGTGCGACGATCATGTCTGAAGATCTGCGTAAACTTATTGCGAAGCAGACCGCTATACTCGGTCTGATCAGATGCATCAACACTAACTACAAGAATCTTCCAAAGGCAAGCGTCACCCTTCGAAAAACGATGGAACATCTGTCTGATTTAAAGACAGTTTGGGAGAAGGCTCAACTCCTCGACAGTAGGATCACTTTTGCGGCAACGGCCGAGGACAGGAAGAAACAATCTTACTTCCAACAAGACGAATTCCTCACTGTCGAGGATGCCTACAGCAAAGCTGCGGACCACCTTCAGGAGGCGATGAGCAATTTTGTAGCTGCAGGCGACGGTAGTACTGACTCTACATTTCGCGGCGCGACCTCGTTAAGACTGCCGCGTGTTGCACTTCCGAAATTTTCCGGTAAATTTTCCGAATGGGAAAAATAATCCGCCATACTTTCGAATCCCTCGTCGAATGACGCGATGTCGAATACGTTAAAGTGTCACTATTTGAAATCGAGCTGCGGTTGACGCCGCGGTGATGCCGCATTGTTGATCAATAAATTGCAAATTTCTGAGAATTATTATACCGCTGCGTGGAAGATGCTGCCGGCGGAATAAAAGATGATAAAAGAGCGTTAATACATGCGCCCATTCGTTCATTCGCTAATTTGCCGAGGAGCACTTGCCGAAAGTGGTACCGAGTTGAAGAAACTGACACAGATACAGTATCAGCCGCGCTCGCCGTCGAATCTCGGATTCGTCCCGTCAGTCAGTGGGACCATCTTCTGGTATATATTATCTCGGAGAAATTTAGCTCGAGAGCACGAAACGAATGGAATCTAAAACGTGGCGATTCTAAGCGAATATGCCCATGTACAAAGAGATAAACGTTTCTGACTTTACGTACTTGGCGGACTTTCCGATTTTCTATGGATGCGTTTAGTACCGTTACAGACATAAATCTCGGTTAATAGCGTACTCGCTTCTAAGATGCGTCAATTGCACCGACTTATCACAATGCCAGGAATTTTGTGTCAATGTCAATCGGGCAACGGGGGTAGTACTCTTGCTAGGAAAAAGCAAGTTTGCTTCAATTGTTGACGGTCGGGTCACTTGGGCACCGAAATGCCCAAGTAAATCGCGATGTATGCATTGTCGCATGCATCATTCGTTGCTACATCTCGCAGAAGGCGAGATCGCTAACGTAACCGTCGACCTAGCCCGCCAGTTGCAGACAATTCAGAAGCGCAAAAGCGCTCAAACGCTTCTTCCTCTGTCGGAAGCGCTACGTCGCAATGTCGCAAATGTTCAAACCGCGCGAACGGAAGTTCCGCGTACATTTGATGTACTTGGGTGAATCTTGACACCGCGGAAGGCTGCTGCATTAAAGTCCGCTCGTTACGCGATCAAGGATCGACTCTCAGTTTTATTTCCGAGTCTCTGTGTCTCAGACTCTGCGAACGACACGACAACGGTCTCCAAATACGTTGCTTTGGAGAAGATTATACCGTGCGAGGTCGAAGGTTGCGCTCAGCCCCTTGTAACCAATCCGGACCGATGTTTCCATACGTCTTTAACAGCATTACGTCATAGGCAGCCTCGCAAGTGGTGGCCACACTTACGCGATCTTACACTGGCGGATCCGAATCCAGCGAGTGAGGAACCGATTCATTTGCTGATCGGAGTTGATTTGTACGGATCGCTGTTGTCGTGCGATCTCCGTCAGGATCCGTTGGACACATCTACGGTCCAGAAACCCGCACTTGGATCATATCTGGTCCAATAGATATGCGCTCCGCGCATATGTGTACGAAGCTCAGGTGTCGCATTGCATCTCCGAATACAAGATTCGTTGCTACGGAAATCTTGAGAAGGTGGATGAGAAGATTTCCGCAGACGCTCAAAAGCCTACTGCACATCATGGCCTAGTTAAAAGGACGGCTCACGCTCGTAGATTTATCGAAAATTCGAAACGAAAGAAGAATTCCCAACCTGGGAAGGAATTACCGATTCCAAAGTCCAGTTCACTAAAAGTATTGAACCCTATGCCGGGAGGAGATTCACTTACTCTTGGTTGCGAAATTACCGTCGTCGGATATCGCGTTGAAAATTCTAGGTTTCATCTCCGGCCAGTTATCGGTCCTCATTATAAGCGACCAATAGCTCAAATCTGTAAATTGCCGGTCCGCGAACGATGCGTTGGAGCGCGAAGCTCCTTATCGTAAAAGTCCGTTCTTTGTCAGAATTCCGTTTTATTGTTACCGCGTGTCGCGAGCGGAATTGTCATTGTAAGCGTATCAGGATGTCATCTCCGTTTCGTGTACGCGGTTAAGGATTTTTTTTATGTGTTGTTTCGATTTTGGAATGTTTGCCGATGAACGGCTTATATCGAAGCTTATATCGAGTGAGAGTCACAAAGGTAAGGGATCGAGTCGCGAAACATTGCCGAAACAGAGAAAGGTCGTTATCGCCCGGTTATAACAAGCGTCGAAAGATTAGTGTCTTTAGTGTCTTGCGAGAAGCCGGAAGCAACGGTCGCACATTTGTTACTTAATTAGAGCGAGTATCCAGATATTGTAACTGTTGAGTTATTTGGCGATTAAAGGAGGTTGTCTTGTTTTCTAACGACTCTCATCTTTACTGAACACTCTCTCTCTCTCTCTCTCTCTCTCTCTCTCGAACCGGCAATAAATGAATACATAAACAGTGTGTTGCGCGAAACATCGAAGGCGCGTTAACGCCAAGTGGACCGGCGAGTTCCGATGCCCTCCGCTGACCTCCCCGACACCATCGACAGCCCATCATCGTTTCCTCTTTGTCACTGACGAATCCATCGTGGCCCGTACGGTAATATTTCGCTACTACGCTACTCTTCTCGCGGCTGTAACACTAGACAGCGTAGAAGCGATAAATGGGTCACCAGACAACGACTCCGCTGCCTCGTTTGGTGTCTGATTACTGCTTAGGCAGACGCGATTTACGACGAAAGTCTCGTTAGACGTGCACAACGTCGACGAAAAAGTTGACGCACCTCATTTCGTCGCATTTCGTCCCACGATGCGAAAAAAGTCGCTGATCAGTCGGACCGAAAGCGCACGCGTTCGCAAAAAAGGAGCTCCCAACTTCTCGCGTCAACTCGATCGATCCCTGATCAATTTCTCGATGCGTCTTACCTCCATTGTCTTAATGCACCATTCATTATCCTCGTGCATCGTTGAACTCGTTCGAGGGTCGATCATCGCTAGATCCGTTAACGTCTTTGATGATTCTTTTCGATAGGCTTCGCGGAAGCTGCGATCGCCAGGGCTATTTCGCTGTTGAACTTGTCATACACGCGGCGGCTGAGCGCCGCAGGCAACGAGAATGGTCGTTGTTGCAAAATAATTGCTAGCTGCGAGCTGTAAAAATGGATAATGAACGGTTATAATTCCGGGGAGTAATGACAGTAAAAACAGAGATATTCCGCGACCGCTTGCGCAAGGGATATCGGTGGTTTGTGGTCTAAACAGTCTAAACGCAGCAACTGCGTTATTTGTTTTGACTGGAGTATACATGTTCATATTATTTAGAGGAAGAGAACAGTTTCGAGATTCTGGATAAATCGCCAAACTCGACTCGACATTGGGGAGACTTGCCCGAATGGCGAGAGATTAGAATGTCCAAGAATAGAATTCGACGCTCTTCGAGGCGTTTCCAATTTTAATCGAGCCTCGATAAATCGATCAGTTTGCGAGGATTCGTCTTGCGAGGTCACCATATTCTCGTGTACGTGTCGCCGCGTGTGTACGGCTCTGTGGAGGTATACGGGAACTGATGAAACTTCAGCTTCGCTCCCCGATTGTCAGCGTGACCTAGAAAATTAATCTTGTCCGAAAGCTTTTGTCAATTCCCTGGAATCGCATGTCGCGTACAGGAATACGCTCCATTCGCGCCTTCTTGATACCGAAGAACAGCGTATCGAAGAACAGTGCCGCTTCTCAAGCGATCAGCTTGAGCCAAATCGACCTCGGGAATTTCTTAGCCGGTCCTGCGCGCACACGCGCACGCGTGAGCATTCACGCAGCTTCGCAACCGCCGTTGAAAAAGGAAGCGGCTGCTCGATAGTGCCGATTGGCTACCTCACGGCCGTTAGTCAGCCAGGAGGAGCATGAATGGGAAGCAGGAGGAGGAGGAGGAGGAGATGGAGGAGGAGGAGGGTGGGGGAGAGGGCGAAGACAAAGAGGAACGGTTTTAAAGGATTCGGCAGCTGGCACCTCGTCCGCTCGTCCGCTCTGAAAACGCTCGGCGTGTATTTGGAACCGGGCATGCCTCGCCTCGCCTCGCCAGCCAGCCATCGCCGAAAACTGTTACGACGCGGGCGAACAATGGCATTGTCGCGATCGCGAAAAGATCCCGGGAGTTCCGGGGAGTTCCGAGCGTTGAAGCGCTCGTCCATGGCGGTTTGGGGGTTACTCGTTGACGTTTGATGAAGCCGATTAATTGCCGTCAAGGCCGACGAAGCCGAGAATGCGCGGGCGACGAAGCTGCGCCCCTGTTCCGTCAACGCTTTCGCGCGATCGACGGATCAGACAATGCCGACAACAATGAGTGTCCATGGGAACTTTCGTTTCGCGCGACGCTTATACTATTCTCATCGCGGCTTATTTCTGCTCGCCGTAGATCGTAGATCGACGTGGAGGCGAGCGCACGCGCGCGCGCCTGCGCCTGCGCGATCGCCGTCCTCGAGCAGCGCTTCGAGATGCTAACGAGGCACGATAGAGAGAGAGAGAGAGAGAGAGAGAGAGAGAGAGAGAGAGAGAGAGAGAGAGAGAGAGAGAGAGAGAGAGAGAGGGAGAGGGAGAGAGGGGGGAGGGGGAGTCGTGTGCTCTCGCGAAAGAGACGGGCAACGTTCTCGCGGCTCTTTCGACATCATCCATCGCGCCGTTGTCCTTCGCTCAGCTCGAAGAGCGCCTGGCGAAGCCGCTAGGTGAATGGGATTCTCGCGCGATCATGCAACAAAGCGACGCAGATAACTCGCGTCTGAGCGCGAGCGTTTTTCCGTTGCTTTTTCTCCCGATCTGGCTCAGATGGCGGCTGTCGCGTTCTGGCTATCGACGAAACGGGTACCCGAAACAGTAACAACGAATCCAATTCGCCGTTCGATTATACGCAGGCGTATCATACAAGCCCATTAACGGGTGTCCCATTCGGTTTCTCGCTTCGGCGTCTCGCATACGCGAGTTCTTTCGCTTATCGGCCGCGAGCGACCGCGGCCTGCTCGGGATTCACGAGAGAGGACGACGCACTCAACGCGTACAGATTAATGTATTGTTGATTAGATCCATTAGGCTCCGCGCATGCGCACACGCGGGTCTCATATTGTTTTTTGACTGAGACAGCGGACTCTTTTATGCCTCAATAATGGATTTCGTACATGTAGGAATCAGCTCGTCTCCCTTACGGGAATGATCGATCACGCGGAGAATGGTCGCGTGCGTCTCGCACCGGTCTCAGTTTTGAAAGCGTGACGTGAAGGTGGCCAGAATCGAACGTGGATCGACCGTGCGTCAGTCACGTGGCATCGGGCGGTTTATCGGGCACGAAGCGCGCGGCGATAGATGGCAGACCTGGCGGCCGAAAATCGTCCGGGGATCTGCGAGTAATTCCGCGCGCGATTCACGAAACGACAATGAAGAAAATATTCCAGATTTACCTGTCCGTGCCGTCTGGCCGTCCGGCCGACGTCGGACCGCTCGTTATCGCAATTACGGTTGCGCGTTTATAGCGTCCGGGACGCGCTTTTGACGCGGCCGAGTCGCAAGCGAGTTTCGGACAAAGGACGGCCTTGTCTCGCGAGAGCCGCTTGCCCGGCGGGGACCGCGGGCCGAGCGGGACCGAAATAGGAAGAAAACGAGAAAGAGTTGGTCGGAGCGAGCGATCGGCCATTTTCTAATCTCTCGCTCTCGCCTAAAAGCGGATTGCCATTGGCCGAAACGGCCCGATGATTAGAGAATGTAGGTCTGATAGTCCGCCAGAGTGGAGGAACCGTCGGGCCCCGCTGAAAATCCCGTCTTCGCTATTGGCCGAGCGGCTCGCTCAAGGTCATTCGATTTAGAATTGGGGAAATGGTGTCGCGCTGTCTTCGCCGCGGGCCGTGAGAGGTGTTGCCACTCGCGAATCCTCTTCCCATTCGATCGCCATTCTTCGCCACGGCGCCGTTTATGCTTTTTCGCCATTTCTGCTCGCGAAATGGATCGGATGTGGATTCCCGCGCGGAAACTGGGAATGATACAACGAGTAGAATTATTATGATTTGTCGATCGCGTCTTTCGTTGGATCGCACTCGTTTAATGTTACGAGAAAATGTTTACGTCCGAGCGCGTTACGCAACGATGCCAATGGCGCCGATGATAGGTTAGATGACAATACAAGATTACAAGATTCTCGTCGTTTCGGGATTAATTCGGGACGTAATCGAGATCGAAATGCGTGGCATGTAACATCAAAGAAAATCGGAGCGACCGTGGTCGTTGAAAAACTGATTAATTCGTTAAAGTGTATTCAAGTGTAAAACAAGCTGAGAAACAAGACTAATCTGTCGAACGAATGCATTCTTTGACAAATCGTCTGACATCATTTACGCAGCACGTAGATGTATACCTAAAAATGGAGGGAAATAATTGTCGGATTCCGGTAGAGAGCGTTCCAGTTTTCTCGAGTTTATCGTCTATCGACAATCCCTTCCGGTATCATTTCTTAGAAAAAATGTCGCAGTTTGGCAGGCTTCTGTCTGCTTCTGCCGTGTTTCCAGCACGTATAATTACGTCGATCGGCCTCGTAGCTCATCGGCGTTAGCCGAAATTCTGACGAAGCGCACAAGCAATTTTATTTCCTGCTCGGCTTATCTTTTCTCGATGCGGCGAATCGTCGCCGCTCGCTAGCCACTGGCTCAATCTACACGTAGAACCAGATAATGATTTTATTCGTCGAACTGCAGGCCGTGCGTAGCGTCATCGCTTGAATCCCGGGCGTGGTCACGCGCCCTACTTCTTCGTCTTCTTAAATGGCACGAGAGATAAGATTGGTTCGGCACCTCCTGCCTGGAATTTCATCCGAGGGCCGCGCCTGCAGTCTAATTACTTCTGGATGAGATCGATCAAGGACTCGGACTTTGCCCAGCGTGAATGCACGCGACGAGCTGGCGCAGATTCCTCAATGGAACAGTCGCGGGGGAGGGAGGGGAAGATACATATTGTTCGCGTTGTTGTTTCGCTTGTCGTTGGTCGTCGGAGGAAAAGTCAGCGTTGGCTGTTGGCACTCGTCAGGAAAGAAGCACGCGTTAAATGGACGGCGCAATGCTAATAAGATGATAATTCCAGCAGCGTAGCGTCTCCGCGCGATCATTAAGGATGAACGCATCATTCATTTGTATACGACGTGTTTCAGCGTGCGCCGATGCGAAGCTCCCAGGATCAGCGATCGCTGATGGAAACCGGGAAACCGGTTCAGTTTTTGATTTATCGCGCGGGGCGAGACGGGACGAGACGTCCTTTTCGCGAGCCGCCCGCGTCTGCGATGCGGAAAAAATCAGGATCCGGAAGAGGCAGGCCTCATCGAATCGAGATGATCGGGACGACGAGATCCGACGAATTTAAAAATCTCGCGAGCATCGCGGATATTTTCATCTCTCGCGAGATTATTTTCTTCCTGCGCGTCTTCCCGACGCACGCACGATCTTATCATACTTTGTTCATTCACACGGAGCGGATTGCGACGCCGCCATTGTCGTTGCATAGCAACCCGGTAGAGAACTGCGCGCCTGTAATCGCGCCGCTATAAGCTCGCGCGCTTCGCGCGATTGTACGCCGCGCGAATCTTAATGAAGCCGATCCAGCCTTATGCGGGGAAAGGAGCGAGCCGTCGCTTTGGGCCGATGATTAATATCGCGATAATCCGATCGCCGTCATCGCGCGCAAATCATCGTCGAGATAAGCGGCTTGCCGCGCATTGTCGCGCGCGTGATTCCGCGGAAAGCGTTGAATCGCGCGCGCTTCCGCGTGAGCGCAGCGCCCTCGCGGTCCGCGACCCGCTTGTAAATCCGCCTGGCGGTCATCGAGAAGCCATCGAGGGAACGCGGACACGGCAATGAGACAATGGAAAATGCACATCTTTCGTCATCGACGTCAACGCGTCAGCGAACGCTCCTTCTTCCAAGCCTCGATCGGCACGCCGAATCGAAATGCGGCGAATTTCTGCAACGATCAAAGAGAAAGAGAGAGAGAGAGAGAGAGAGAGAGAGAGAGAGAGAGAGAGAGAGAGAGAGAGAGAGAGAGAGAGAGAGAGAGAGAGAGAGAGAGAGAGAGAGA
>JAHMML010000002.1:3342150-3407126 GCA_020341155.1 Eciton burchellii
AGAGAGAGAGAGAGAGAGAGAGAGAGAGAGAGAGAGAGAGAGAGAGAGAGAGAGAGAGAGAGAGAGAGAGAGAGAGAGAGAGAAACAGAGAGACAGAGAGACAGAAAAAAACATCCATCCGTCGGAGAGTCCGGGCCGAGCTGCGGCCAGATTTTCATGATGAGTCATTAGGCGGCCTTGAAGTTTGCACGCTCGTGATGATGACTTGGTCGATTCCTGCGGTCGCGATGAGAGCGCGTACGTGACGGTCCCGACGAAATTTGCGATTTTCTCGACGTCTTTTTCTCCCCGTCCCGCCGAGTCTCCGCGTATCGGGATTACGCCCCGTTATCGCGCGCAGGCTCGCGATTATCGCGAATTCGAGTCTCGAGAAATACGACAGATACGGCAAATCAGGGCAAGGAGACGGAATAATGCGAACATTGAGGGATCCGCATCGCCGAATTTGGCAGTTTTAACGATGCCTTAATAAGACATGAGCCCTCGATGATTCAATTAGATCGATAAGATGCTCCAGCGACCGTCGCGCGCGCACACAGAGAAAGAGAGAAAGAGAGAAGGAGGGAGACTTACGACTCGAGACTTCTGGACGTATTTCCATTATTCGCTTGTTTCATTGCATAGCCCGTGTCCGATTATAAACGACAGTTCATTATACTCCATCGATAAGAAATTAATGTTCGTCAACGTGTAGGGATACGTTTACTTTCTCTCTACTGTCTCGCATGTGCCGAATCTTAATTGGTGCATCGCCTTCCGAGCGCGTTCGTCACTAATGCGTTATCGTAAGCGTGCAGCGCGGCGATAAGGAACTCGTCGATAAGCAATTAACATCTGCGAAAGTCGCTGCACGCGTGTAATCACGGATTACTTGCGTCTAGATGAAACGATTAATTGATCCGGTTATCCTATGCGCGCGCGCGCGCGCGCATTTCCGGATCCGCGTGTCGGATCTTGTGAGTTTCCCCGCTTCCCGCGAAACATTCGCAAAACGCGATCGAGCGACCAGATCGAGTCTAGGTCAAAAGGTCGACGTTGTCGACCAAAAAAAGGTCGTGGACGCGTGCAGGCGCACCGAAAATTATTGGCCGCGATACGTTTCGGATTTTTACCAATCGCTGCCGTTGCACCGCGCGCGCTCGTGCTCTCTCTCTCTCTCTCTCTCTCTCTCTCTCTCTCGTTCTCTGGGAGACGAATTTTTCCGCGGCATTCTGCCAAAACGCACGAACCGAACGTATGATATCTCGCGGCGACTTGCAATCGAAATCAGCTTACGGTCCCATTGTGTCGCGTGCAAGCGCGGGGCTTTCGAATGTATTGTATTTATCGGGGATGCGCGCGAGATCTTCGCGGGGCGTCATATATATATCGCGAGCTGAAACTTTGCTGTCGGGGATGGCGAGACGCAACGCGCGTTCGCCAGCGGTCGAGCAGAGGTCGCAAAGCGCGTTACCATCCGCGCATGCGGATGTTTAAGGCCCTTCGGATCGTGCGAGCCCTTTCGCGATTCTCATCGAGCGGATACTCGAGTACTGCTCGCTATCATCCCGTTTTCTAACTTTTCTACTATCCGTATCCGCAAATCCGTATTAGAAGTCGAGCTCGCGATAATCGAGCCTCTGCGATAACGGGGCGTAATCTCGAGCGAGACTCGGCGGGACGGAGAGAAAAAGAGAAAATCGGTAATTTCCGCTCGGCTCGGCGAAGCGATAGTTTCCCCTTATCGATGTTTCTCTGTTTTTCTGTCTTGCCGCCGTCGTCGGCGATGTCGACGGCATCTGCCGAAATTGATTTGAATGACGCATTGTTGAAGTCTTCCCGTTCCCTTCTCCTCCCGTCGTCTTACAGATCGATCGCAAGGGGAGATGGAAAACACGCGATGGACATCGCGGAGAGACGAGATACGGAAAAAATTCTAAACGCGGTATCTCTAATACGCGATAAGCCTCGCATTATTCTGCCTCTTATCAGCGAGCAAATTAATTCTATGCTCGGCGAAAACGCTGCTGTATAGCGGAATCGCGGAAAATTTATAACGACGATAAAAGAAGCCGGACAGAAGTGTTAAGGTATTAATTTATATTAATGCACTCCCGCTAATTGTTCGTTTACGTTTTACCTCGTGTTTATCTCCGGGTTTTCAAGTATAATCCAACGAACCTGCGCGCGATGCGACTGAGGATCGCATCCATTCATAATCGATCCAACTGCGAATCCGGTTGCTAATCAGCTTCTTTCCTCTGTTTTTCTCGGAAAATGGTCGAATCGACCAAGGCGGGCCATCAAGACACGGACATGTTCCGCGACATTAATTTCCTCGAAGATAACGATAAAGGCGCAAGCTCCACCCGAGACCTCAGCATTAAGCTCGTCCCTGACTGCAATATCCGTCGTACACATTTTTCTGTCGAGCATGTGCAAACAAACACACACACACAAGTACGCCGCGTCGCGGCGCGGCCGACGTGGATCCAGTTCGCGTTTCCGCAAAGCGCATTATACCTGTATTTGATAAGCTGCGTGGAAGTAGAGCGTTTAAATAATGGCCGCACACACGTCGGCGATGGGCGTCGCCATCCTCGTTCGGAACGTTCGACAAACAATAATAATTTATTCAGATGTTTTTCATCGTACGCTTCCGAGCTACCGCTGCATTAATTCGAGCAGCGTTTCTCCTTTTTCCTTTTCTTCTTCCTCTCCATACTCCAAGAATCGCCAATTCGGGACGACGCGCTTCAATTTTTCTCTCATCTCCCGGCCCGAGAAATCACTCTCGCGCTTCTTACATCTCGCGTCTCGAATCTCGCGCGCGAGTCTCGATATCTCGCCTTCTCCAAATTCGTAATACGCTCGCGCGGCGATCACGTGACCGCGAGTGATGTTCAGTCCTCCAGTTGGGGAGGCGCGAGTCATCTTTGAGCTCATCGGGAAGAATACGCTCGTCACGCGAAATTCCGCGGAACGACGACGCGCATAATGATTTTCGGTCGATCGCTTGAATCACGTTTGCGAATCACGTTGAACCATCGCGCTAGGCGTCGCCGCGCGATTACTCATCCCTGAAGTCGCGATGCCTGGCCTGGCCGGGGGACTAGATATCGCGATGTTCAGCGTGCATTATTCACCATCGCGATTGTTATCTCAGTTTTCTGCGGAACTGCTCGCGTTCAATTCGCGGATAAAATCGAACGCGATAAATTCAGAAACGCGCTCGGCTTTATCAACGGCTTCGGAGCCGCTGCGCGGCTCTGAAAAATCCTCCGTCCACGCACGGACCCAGGATCTCTCGGACGTTGCACGATCGCGAGATGAGCAATGGTGGTTTCGTTGGTCGCCGCACTTATTCGCGAACTCGCGAGCGGAAGCCGCGGCGGGCATCTTTCGCGCGACGACCGCGAATCCTGAAATTGGCGCGCGCACTGACCGGCTCGCGTCCGTCCCTTCGCATTAAAAATCAATCCCACCGCTTGTTCCGACCTTTCCGTCAACCACGCCTGTAGAACCGGTTAACATGCTAATGCCGTTACATATTAATCACCATTATTGCCGAGCGAGCGGGCGTTTCTGTACTGGAAACAAATTGTGATAGCAATTGATAATAAATTTAAGTCGACAAGGTCGCAACCGCGATTCGCGGTCGAAACCGCGAGTTCAGTCGGGAGCCAGTTTCAGAGAAAACGTCGCGATGCGGTCACTATCGAATAGATACTTAATCCGATGTCGATGTATCGGATAAATCCTAGTGTAGCCCATTGATATCTAATACGTTTATTGCATTCAAATGCAAGCGCGCATGCGGACTCGTGTTGCGCTGACTGATCTACTTTGTGAAATGGAACTTGAAAGCTTGGACGATAAAAGCTCGAAAATCTCTAGCGGCACGTTAGATGTCACATTTTGCAAGATGATTACGATATTTATTCGCCTCTCGAAACGCAGCTATTATCGCAGCTATCAATTTCTTGCGCTGCGTCCGCGCGCGCGCTCCGTCTCTCTCTCTCTCTCTCTCTCTCTCTCTCTCTCTCTCTCTCTCTCTCTCTCTCTCTCTCTCTCGTGTCGTCGTTAATATACATGTAAATCGATAACGCAGTAATTATCGTGCAAAATGCATAATTAACGGCCGGACTAATTAACGATTGAAATGTATAAGATTCATTGCATCCGCGAGATTTCGAACGCCGATGCGACGCGATTTCGCGCGATCGAGTTCGACTCCGATCAATGGCGATCCGTCGTCGATAGCCGCGACGGCGGATTGTTCTGGATCGCACGCACATCGTTTCGCGATGGGCTTCGCGAAGAAAACAACGCGATTAAATTCGCTCGGATACGCGCCGGACGGCGCGATAATTGCGCGAAATACCGCCGCGGAATGATTAGCCGCGCGCGAGCCTGTGTCCATTTGCGTGAGATAAACCGACCTTAGCGTGCTTTAATTCCGCAAGACAGAGAAGGATAGAGAGAGAGAGAGAGAGAGAGAGAGAGAGAGAGAGAGAGAGAGAGAGAGAGAGWGAGAGAGAGGGGGGGAGGCTAATGCGCGCTTTCGAAATCGTTCTCGCGATCGTAGCGCTGCCTGTTCGAGATCTCCCTCGTGCTCGTAGATCGCGCTTCTTGCTGCGCAAGTTCGCTGCCTTCATCTGCGATGAAGCCGTCGTTGTAAATCGAAAATATTTGCCTTTCAAATGATTCCCATTTCGACGCAGCGTGCCGTTTTAGCGAGATTACATTTCATCTACATCCGTAAGGTTTAATCATTCGGACACAATCGTATACAAATAATGCAAACGCGATGTTTTCGAGTTTGCATTACAATCGAATCACTTTTATACTTATTCGCTTAATGCAGATGATATATTATTCGCGAATATACGCGAATATACACAGGGAAAACATAATAACTCTCGCTCGCATCATTTCGAGCTGGAAAACGTTCTTTTTTCGCCTGAATTTTTCGCTTCTGCCCTCTCTGCCCTCCCTCCCCTCCCCCTCTCTCTCTCTCTCTCTCCCTTTTTTTTTTCAACAGAGCTATTTGTCCACTACAAATTGATCCTGAATTAGCCTTAATTCAATATCGCGTTACAGCCGGCCCTTCGTTAATCGCTGGCTTGATATTTTTAGAGCATCATTTTTCATTTAAAAAAAAGAAAAAAAGAAAACCGAAACGAAAAGGAAAAAAGAAAGATAAAAATAGAAATATAGAAATAGAAAAAGGGGAAAAAAGAGGGGAACGGCGAGGGGGAGGGAGGACACGGCTTATGGAATCCCGAAACGGAGCACCGGGGATCGGCATCCGAATTGCCGATCATCCAAGCCCCGCCGTATTATTAATATGATTGATTCACGGACGGCCAGTGAAGCGCCGCGAGATGCCAAGGTACGCCGATTCGCGCGGCGGTCGAATCGATCGCGACCGAGCGCAATTTAATTTGCGAATTCCGCCTAGTTCCGCGGAAACGGCGCGTTTCTGCGAAACGCGACGTGCCGTGGTTGACCCGCGGCCGGCGGCCCTTTGCCGGCCCTAATGACCATTCCGCCGCGCGGCGAGCGACAAAATCAATTCGTGCCCTCCCGCGAAGGCGAGCGCCATGAAAAATCGCCGGCCGGCCATCGGACACATCGCACGCGATACTTGCGTGCGCGCACGCGCGATCGCGCGTTCGCTTTTCGCGCTCGCTTTCCTCGCACGCGCGCGCGCGCCCGCCCTCCTCCCCAGGCCGAGGCAGCGTGCGTGTTTCCGCGCGAGTACGTAGACGAAACGTAAGCGCGTGTGCATCGTGCACGCGCGATTAACGATCGGCGTGACGGTACGTTGCGTTTGCGGCACGCGCGCCGTGATACCGGGTGTCCATCGAGGAGCCGATCGGCGCGTTTGGGTTGCGATCGGCCGTCCCGTTGTCGGCTCGCGTTTGATCGACGAGGGGCGGGGGGGGGGCGCGGGGAGGRGCGTTCGGAGAGATAAAGCGGCGATTCGATGCCGCGCGCTCCGCGTCTCCGTTGCCGCGTGCCGCAAAAGTGCGGCGAGATCAAAGAGATCAGCGCGCAACATATTCGTCACGTGGTATCGTAAGGTGTTGGACGCGACGGCGGATTGGCGGAACCGCTAACGGCCGATTTCTGGTGTTGATCGTCAGAAATCGCGGCTCTCCGCTTACGCCGTCTCGGATCCTTGGTTTTTATTTTGCTCCGTGAAGATGACCCTCCTCAGGGTCAGGGCAGAGATATGTCGTTCGCGAAGATACCCTCGGCAGGGCGCGAAAACGAGATCGCACGTCGAGATCGCCGGTTCTCACGGTTTCCCCAATGATAAAATTGACGACAGATCGCGTAGCTTTTACTCAAATGAATATCGAATACTGTTTGCTAAATTAATGAACGAGCGAAAAACACAGGCTCGCGCGCGCGCGCGCGCGCACGCGCGCTACCGGCTGTGTATTTCCGCGATGTTAAATATTTATTCAGGAAATTAACATCCGTCACGAATGCGCACGTATCGCGCCGTACTATGCCGCGTGGCTCCGATAATTGTTTCGACTAGCATAAATATCATAATTTGCGAAATCTCGTCCATGATTTAACGGCAGTTAAAACCGCCGGCGCAAAACCGGCGACGCTCGCGATCTTTTCGACGGAACCAGAGGCGGCGGCAGTTAGGCACGTCATGTCGGTGCGATAACAGTCAACTATTCGGCCTTTGGATAAGGAAGCGAAAAAATCCCGTTATCGCTGTCTGTATCGCGAACCGTTCCGAGGAGTGGAACGGAATTCTAACTGGCGCAACGCTGCTCGGGACACAACAACCACTGTCCTCCGTGATATCGCATGCGCTCGAGTGCATTCTTTTACGAATACGTTGCGCAAGGGCAAATAAATGGACGAATCGTGTCTTCCTGACATATATTTACCCCCCCCCCTCCCCCTCCCCGCCCCCTCCCGCGATCGTGAGAAGTCGCAAACGCCGCGAAAGTCTCCTTCGGTTTTGTCGGCGACGTGAGAAACCACCGCTTTGACTTTGACGACGCTCTCCGCGGAACAATTGTCCCGCTGTAGAGAATAACGGAGAAGCGGAGAAGGAACGGAGGTGACCATCTTCACCTGTGTCTCGATTCGAACGATTCGTGCGCATTAATACGGGCGCAGGTTTGCGGAGATTGATCGATTAATTAGATTGGCGCGCGTGGCAATTGTCAAACTGCAAGCTTGAAATTCGCCGCCAAATTCGACGAATCGACCAGGTAGGAAAGAAAGTTGCGGCACGAACGGCGCGAATCGCTGAACGGAGGAAGGGAGGAACGGAGGAACGGAGAAACGGAGAAACGGAGCGCGAGTCGTCCTTCTCGCAGCTTGTCCTTCCTCTCGCTTTACTGCGCCGGATAGCGCGGCCGTGTCCTTCGAAAACCACCACGTCCGGTTACTCAATCGCGCGCGATCTGCATAATTTCGCTGGCAACTGCCAGTTGAGAGAGAGAGCTGCATCCGCTGCATCTCTGTACACTCGGCGCGCTTTTCTCTGGAACTTTAATCATCCATCATTTCCGACAAACGCGCCTCACGGCGGCGCGAAACCCGTACGGCGGCTTTAGATATTATATATCTAGATATTATATATCAGATATTATATCGTCATCCGAATGGCGAACGCATTTCTCAACTTATGCGCGCAACTTACACGGTTGCTTATGCAACCGCGATTATAAAACCGCGGCCCACTTATTTTAGTGCATACGATTACGATAGCGGCTGTTAACATCCAGAGAAACGCGCCTTTGATAGACATGGCACACACACGTGGCACGAGGCTGGTATTATTGCCAGGGACAATTTGGTGGCTCGAGAGCGAACGAGATGGCGATCGTTGGAGCTTGAGATTCGCGAGAGCATCGCGAGACTACGCGATCATCATCTCCCGGGAGGACATTTCTCGACACTCGAGCGCGAAATCTTCGGAAGCTTCTCTAAAGCTGTATCATGTCGGATCGCATAGACGATCCGGTTGCGATCCCGGATTCTCCAGATCGAGATCGTTGCAGCATCCTCCGCTTCCGGAGCGGAATTGGCTCGTTTGCGCGCGAAATATTTACTCGGATCTGGTATGGTATCAAGCTGTAATAATAAATCTCGTTCGAATCGCTCCACTCTTATTCATTCGATGATCGATGCCGGCGAACCGGTCCCACCGGACCGGACAGACCCGAGTCGACTGTCCGTTTGCGCATTGAGTAGCACTTTCACACTTGGCTGCCGGTGCACGTCATTGTTTGATGTAGTTGCGGTGTTGTCGCAGGTCTGGAACGGGTAGCGGAGGAGTTGATGGGCCGTAGGAGATGGAAGCAATACCAGGACACCCTGTACAGCGGCACCCGCAGCAGCGAATCAGCGACGGCACAGCCGCACCATCGGCTTTACCCGGCGTTGTCGCCGTCCTGCAACCCGGTATCCGGGAGCCTGGAGCAGATTGGGCCGCAGCTGCATCACCCGGTACCCTTGCCGTTGGCGTCGGCGGTGGCGTCGACGGCGCTGACAACGGCGACGACCACGACGACGACGACGACGACGACGACGACGACAACGACGCCGACAGCGCTCGCGACCGGCGCGGTGAAGCAGGAGAGCCTGCAGAGGCATCATCCGCAGAACCATCACCATCATCATCAGTTGCAAGCGTCGTCGGTCCAGGATCGCCACCTGCAGCCGCAGCAGGAGGATCCACGCCGCCTAAGGCCGGGCGAGATCAAGGTCGAGACCGCCGAAGAGGAGTCCGCGGAGGGCGTCGCGCGGGAAGACGCCGCGACGAGGACGGCGGCGACGGCGACGGCGACGTCGGCGACGACGACGGCGACGACGACGGCGACGACGACGACGACGGGAACGGCAACGACGACGGCGACGACGGCGTCGACCACCGCGCCGACAACGACCACGGCGACCGGCACGACGACGATAGCGACGAAACGGCGACGCACACGCCGGCAAAACGACGGGGAGAACGTCGACGGGGAGAACGAAGACGGCGACGGCGAGAACGAGAACTCGGAGACGGCACGAGGGCAAAACGAGGCGGAGAAACGGCTCAAGCTCGACGACGACGACGCCGACAGATCGGCGGCACTCAGCCCGCTCAGGACGGACAACGATCGCGCCACTCGGGATCATCCGACTGCCAACGCTACCGACACGGAAGGGACCAAGGTTGGTGCGAATCTCGTTTCGTAATCTTCTTTCGTAGCTTTCCGATGGCGCGTTGCGCCATCAACCGAGCGACAAGTTCTGCCCATCGGTCCAAAGTGATGGCCCAACTTGGGAGCAAAACTTGCCTAAGCAGAAACTAGCAAGAAATGTCTGAGAGATCTCTGAAATTTGGGATTATCTCTCTTTCCTCCTCTCCTTACTCTTCATCTTCTCTCGCTTTCCCGCTTTAGGAACGAACGGAGGAAGTCGCGTTGGAGCGGGCACCGGTAACGCAGGGCTCGCTGAGGGTAAAGAAGGAGGAGGAGCTGCAGGGGGTGCCAGTTTCCGGTGGCGGCACGACGATACTGACGACACCGGCGACGGATTCGGAGGGGACCAGGTCGGGGTTGGCATGCCGCGAGGGGAACGTGACCGCCGCGAGCGTCGCGGCGCCGTTCCTCGGAAGGCGCACGAGCCCGCCGCCGGAAGATTGGAAGCCGCTCGACAAGTGTTACTTCTGCCTCGACGGCAAGCTGCCCCACGACGACCAGCCGCCCCTTGTAAGTATTTTACGAGCCCGTCGATACGGAGGCTGCGCACGGCTGCGACCGCGTCGACGTTCCCTGCAGAGATCATTCGAAGAGATTCATCTTCGAAAGCGGCGACACGCGCAACGACACGTGCGCAGGAATAAATAAGAGCAATCCGCGGAGTGATCCTGGGGTCCGCGACGCGATTCCAGACGCGATCGTTTGATCAGACTCGAGGATATCGATCTTCTCGCCTATCCACATCTATCGTGTATCCACTAATATCGCCGATTTCGCCCGCCGCTTACGCAATCGCGTCGTCCAAGTCTCCTCTCAGCCTTACTCCGTATACCGTTGTGTCAATCGCGGCCGCGAGTCCGCTCTTGCGGCCTTTGCCGCTTTCGATCAGGTCGACCGTCTCGCCGACCATCGGCCTCTTTGATCGCTTTGACGCGGCCATAAAAGATTCACGAGGAGTCACGGCGTGCCCTCTGAGAGAAAGCGATCAGGATTCGATCCCGCGTCGCGTCGCGTCGCGTCGCGTCGCGTCGCGTCGCGTCTCCTCGCGATATCGCGATATCGATGATCACCCCTCATATCGATGCACCCCTGTCCGATCATTCCGCCGTCCCGCCTGACCGGCGGTGAACCGCGCGAGCGAGGGATGACACGTTTCTTCGTGTTGTGACCCGCAGAGTCCGCAGAGCGACAGCAGCAGCAGCTCGCGATCGGCGGAGTCACCGATGTCGGTCCAGGTGGATCCGATGGCGGCATCCGTGGTCGCCGCCGCCCTCAGCGGCACTTATCCCACCCTGCTGCCGCAATGGTATTTGCCGCCGAGGGAGGCGCCCCTCGTCGGAGTGCAAGCCCATCAGGACACCGCCCCCGCGGCCGATCAACCGCTCGATCTCTCGGCCAAACCCAGAAATTCTCAGGTAAGTGAACGCCGAGCGAACCGCTCGCTCTCTGTCCGCGCGAGAATCCGCGCGCGCTCTCTTGTCCTTGGCTTTCTCTCATTCTGTCTTGTTCTCAAACGCTTCCGACTCGCCCAGCGCCCATTCGCGACATTCGCGACATTCGCTCGACGACGGATCAACGAAGGGCGGACCGTCGTCACCTTCGATACGGTCACCGTTTACTACCGATCATTACGACGTTGTGATATGAATTGTCGCAGCGAAATATGATTCCTCTCATTTTATGGCTGCTTATCGGTTGTCTCACCGACCGACCAACACTCACACGGTTACTTTAAGTAATCTCTACCGAGCTTGCGTATCGATTATTCCCTCGTTCAACTCACTCGATCCTTTTCATACTGATGCCGTTTTCTCTCTGTCTGTTCAGGACAACAACATATCTCTACTGGAGCAACAGAAAATACCTCTGAGAATGCCGGCAGGCATCGATCCCAAAACCATTCTCAAGTAAGTAATTTTTCTTGCATAACCTCAAATACTGAGAGCGAGAACGAGAGATGGCGATCTCTCGGTAGATTGATCGATTCTCGGATTCGTATGCCGATCGGATTCGAATGCCAATTCGTCATCTCTCTTGCGTTCCATCTTCGAATTATTATACGTATGCTGTGTGCACCGATCGTGCACGCGCTGTGCTCTACGCTTGATTCGTCAAAGCAAGGATGAATAACGGGAGTTGAATGAAGTTAAAACAAAAACAAAAACAAAAAAACAAAAAAAAGAAGAAAATAGAGCAAGGGGGAACAATGAATTCCCGCGAGACAAGTTTCATTCACGGAATCGAAGAATGCGAGAAGCGCACTTTGGTATTTTGTTCCGCGTTTTCTATCATCGGATTCCATCTAATTCCTTCTATTCAATCTCGCGCGGTCTCTTCTCGCGAGCGGATTCGATGCGATAGGCGGCGCGCGCGAGCGTTGGGCTAGCGATAGATAAGAAGGCCACTCCCTAAAGAGAGAGACGCGCATTAAAATAAAAAGGGACGCGAATCCACGTAGGAAAGGGGAACGGAGGCAAACGATAAAAGCGCGTGCGCGCAAAAGAGAGAGAGAGAGAGAGAGAGAGAGACGCGTTGGAAAATCGTCGCTCGCCGAGGACGTCGAGGCGTCGTTTCGGCGTTATCGCGCACACCTCGCTTTACACTTCGAGACGCGCCGCTGATACGAATATGCATTCCATACGAACGGGGAAAAGAAAGAAAGGAAGAACGAAAGAAAAGAAGAGAAAAGACCAAAAAAAAAAAAGAAAAAAAGGAGGAAGAGCAGAGAGCGAGCCGCGATCGCATTCCGCAGCGGGCGTTTCTCGTGATCGAGTGGACCGTTTAAGCCGGTCGGGCGCGCTTTCCGATAAGGCGCCGATTAAAGCGCCGCCGGCGAGAGCGACTTGGAGAAAATCACTGAAACTGACAGCCAGTCGATCCGGAATGCCGTCGCAATTATGTGCCAATCAGGCGGCCGGGCATAATCGTGATTTATCACCCTCGTAAAGACGTCACAGTGCGCGACAACAGCGGAGGGGAATCGTATCAGTCGTATGACACTCGGGCCGGCCGAGTTGGCGCGCGCGCGCATGCGCGCGCGCTGCATTATCGCAGCCGCGCGTTACGAAAGGAGCGCGAGCTCGGATACTTTGGATACTTTGAGCGAAATTCGGCGGCGCGACTGAAGCGACTGTCTTGCAGCTTCGGCTTGTTCGGCTTGTTCGCGCGTAAGACTCTCCCGAAAAGAAACCTTCCGATGCTACGGCCGGCTAATTTTACCGCGCCGTTTCCGATAATTTTGCCGCGCCAAGCCGTGTCCTCGTGCTGCGTTGCGCGTACGTGCAAATCCAAAGATCCGTGAGTTTGAATTGTGCCAAAGGGCGAACAGGATTAGAACCGATAAAGAACCCACGATTGTCGATAGGACCGCAGCTCAAGTTCGCCGCATGAACTTGCATTTTATCGCGTTGCTCTTGATAATGATATCGCAAAGATCACGTGAGGATTATCGTGGACACGTGGAGCAGAACGGCGATACGTCGCGGACGCAAGATTACGATTACGCGGGCATTACGAACGCGCGAAGCATTCACCGTTCTTAGATTTGCAGATCCGCCGAGGTTGTCGACGATGCGAAACACGCTCTTGAAACGCGCTTTAACGACTGGAACAATATAATGTTGATGACGATAATCGGATAATTGAATTGCCTCGCATCGCGAGCGATTCCCAGTTTCCGCTCGATATTTCCATCGGCATTCTTGGTTATCGAGCTACGATAATCCCGATAGTTTGCGAAGAATTGATGCTCCGCGAACAAACGTTTAGATACTCGACGCTACGTCGAGTTGGCACGACAACTTGTCATTCGTGTCGCAGGGGAGCTCGGCGAGGTAATCGTTTGAAATTGATAAGTCATCTGCTCGCAAGAAATTCGTTCGTCCGACTTCATTGGATCGCATCGTGTCATTTTTTTTTTCTCGTGCGCGATATTCCTCTATAACGATCGAGAGTTCTATATTACCGGAAGATCGGTGTTGCATTCTAAGCTGCCATCACGTTTTGTTTCTGTAATCATTTCTCACTTTCGCGTCCCCTTGAATTTTCGAAAGTCGCTTCAAGCTTCGAGCTAATCTCGTAACCTCGACGGTTCTCGCCGATTTTAATCAAACGGACATGATCGCGGGGCACACTACCTGGACGATAGGAAAATTTCCACGCCGAATTGTATCCGTGACTAACAAAGAACGCGAGGCGTAATAATAAATTTGTTGCTAAATGTGAACGCTGTAGGGTGCAAAGTTGCAAAGTTGGCCGCACAGTTTTCGTTAGTAACGAGGGAAGGAGAAAGAAAGGCCGGGGAAAGAACAGCAGTGAATTCGTTCTTGATGTAAATTGGAATACTTCGCGTTTGATTAAACTGTTATAGCTAGCTGCGTCGCTTATTGCGCGGATCTCACGCGTAAATGCTTAATGTATCGTTGCTGCTGTTTTAAACTGAACGAAAAAAAAAAAAAGAAGGAATTTCGTTTATAATACGTTTTCACGATCGCGGTAAGCAAGCGGTACGTCCTAGTCTACCCTGCGAGCCGTAATAATACCGACGAGTTGCTTGAACTTTTCAACCCTTTGAGCTTTAAACTGCTATACGTCTGCGGTACGTAGCTCGATAAATATTTAAGCAGCGCGTTGCGCTCAATCGATGCAATTCTCGCTGCAGTCCCAAGCGCGAAATACGGCGGGGCGAATTTTGCAAATCCATCTGGCGGCTCGGAACGAAAGCGACCGTTCCCCGCGGAAAGGAAGCGGAATTCCGTCTCCTCAGACCCTCTCCAGCCGCCAGCGTTTCGCGGAATCGCGATGACACCGCGTTCGCCTGCTGATCTGTCTCGTGAGCTGTTGATCTGCATCGCGCATCTGCATCTCGTGTAATCTGTCGACAGATTTACAAGACGTCGCGAGGTTTTGAATAATTGAAGCGCCGAGGCCTCGATCGTCCTCGCGCGAATCGGTGCGCGAACCCCTGAAACAATTAGGGGGGCCGCGGGTCGATGACGAGAGAACGAGGGAAGATCGGGAAGCTTAGCGTTCGATCGGGAGAATCGATATCTCCGCTGAAGCACCGATCGCTAAAGGGACGGTCCAGTCTTCATCTCGCGATGGCGTGAAAAATGGATCCCGCCGAGCGGATCGTTCGGATCGCGCCAACGTGCGCCGCGTACGCGCCAGATCATCGCGCCGGAGCATCGAAGGCGTACGTTGCCCTCGTGTTTTCGCTGTTTTCCCCCGCGGAGCATTTTGCGCATCAAATTTTTATCGTCGTCTATTATTAGTCCATCGTAATCTACACCTCCCGGCGCATCGGAGACGTGGAGCGCCCCGTGTGCGTCGCGGCGCGCCGCGACGGGGCTGGGGCGCGAAAAAGAGAGAGCGAGAGAGAGAGAGAGAGGGAGAGGGGAGAGGCTAGGGAACGGGACGCAAGAGGGGAGAAAGATCGAAGGGGGAGAGAAAAGAAAGGGGCAAGAGAAGTTTGCGTCAACGCATGCGCGACGGCATAATTAGCGATAAGATAGGACCGCTGACGAAAGCTCATCAGTCGAGTCGAAATTAAAGCCCAATTCAAAGGCGGTCTTTTGCGCGCGTATCTAAACTGGGAAAACCGCATTTGTACGGTCTCGCGTATCGATTAGCGCACTCGAAAGGGATATAGTCGTCCGGCAAATTCGGTGGCGCAACGCGCGTCTACTATCTTATTGAACGAGCGTATTGTCGCGCATAATGATCCGCCGTTGTACAGTAATAATTGAAACGTTACGCTGTGTCTTTTGTGCCCGGCGAGAGACGTTTAATCTCCGTCGTTTGCGCGATTTTATTTTTCATGACGCGTTTCGGTGACTAACGCGCGATGAATGTTGCCGCGTGACAACGGATGTTTTCGCCGCAGCCGAGGGAATTACTTCTCGAATCGGGTAAACGGATTTTACAGGAAACAACAGGATTTCAGATTCTACGCGAGTGGTAATGACCGGCGGTAAGAACGTGTCGGCAAGTGTAAGGAGATAATTAGCAGCATAAAAAGCCGCCTCCTGAAACCGATCGCGGGCTTTACGAGATTTCAGAATTCATTCAGAATCGATCTTGCCAATCGGGACTGTGTGCTGGAACATTATGCGGTTGCAATGTGGGAGTTTACGAAATTTTGGATAAAAAAGAATTTCCACCCATGAATTGCGTCGTGAACAATGAAGGAGCGTGACGGCCCGCTTTCCGTCCGTGAATTGTCACGATCGCGTTTCGCGTGAATTCAACTATTCCTTCGTTCGACGGCTTGTTCTGAATAAAGAAAGATGCTCATTGACGAGCGTCCGTCTCCCGCACGTCCCGTATTAGAATAGCGGACCCTTCGTCAGGGGCGCTTCACGTGCTTCTTGCGTCATCGAGAAAATCCGCGATACTGCGGCCGAGCATTTTCGTCTGAACGCGAGGACGAGGAAAAATCCGGGTCTCGTCTACATTTCAATCTGATTTGGCGCTGAATCCGCGTCCGTTCCCGGACGGGACCGCTCGCTGAACTTTTGAACCCGCGGCGCACGGCGCGACGGTCAAGAAACGCGGTGAACTTTATATCTCGCACGCATATCCGCATCTCGGACGACGGTGTCGACGAGATACAGCCACATCAGGGATCAGGCCGGCAGATGTCTGCCGAAATATCGAGATATCGAATCGCGCGACTCATGCCTTTCCCGTTACGCTCATCCAGATCGTTTCACGCTTTGCGTTTACGACGAGAAGTTTATACGGATACCTGTGATCGTTCACCTGGGTGCGATTACTTGCCGCGAAAATTTGCCAGAAAATTGAAAATTTTAGATAGATTATTACGTGGAATGGGGGATACGGGGCGGGGGAGGGAGAGTGGAGAGGCGTAACGCGCGATTGTAACGGTTGCATACGTGTGCGGGGACTTTCACGCGAGATCCCCGGTGAAATTTTTGCGCTTCGTCGCTTTGATGTCGCAAATTCGCCGGGTTTTAGGATAGCCCGGCTAGTCTATGAATTAATATCGCGCGAATGAATATTGCGTAATTCCTTTTATGTCCTTTTTTAACACCGTTATTTATATTGTTATGCGGCGCGGGGGATTTCCCGTTTTAATTTTTTACGCATCTCGCCGGGCGACATGTTTGTTTTGTGTTTTGTGACATTTTACGGGACTAAAGTAAAAACGTGTTTCACATGAAAAATCAACAAGCCGCAGCCAATCAGCAAGAAAGCCCTCGATTATTTGAGATTTTTTAAATCGTTCTCTCTCTCGCTCTCCCCCTTTTTTCTACCTTTAACGCGGTTTTCGGTTTTGTCCTATGTGCGCGGATTAATTAACGGCGCGGCGCCGTATTAGTCCCGCTGATGATTGAAAGTCGCGTAATCGGAATGTTTATGTTCAGTATTTTAATTGACTCGTAAATGTAGTTTCTCCGTTGCGGGAACCGCGATCCGTTCTACGGACGTGCCCGTCGCCGTAGCGCAAACGAAATTAGACGCACAGTTCGCACTCGCGCGTCCGCGATACTGAAAAATAGGCGAGCTGCAATAAAACCAGACAGGCGTGCTGAAGTAAAACCGGTTCGTAGAAGGAGAAGGTTCGTCGGCCAAAGAGGTATCGACGCCGCTGCGAAGGACAAGATTACGACTATCCGTTTCGCGATTGCACGACTCGCGCCGAAAATTCGCCAGATCGATTTGCCTGTTTCGCCAATGAATCGCTTCTCGATTTTCGATGTGCCAGGACACGCGATCGCGTCGTTCCATCGATCTGCTCCGTCGATTCCGTTAGGGATCTCCCATACGCTCGCGGTTGGCTCCGATCTCTGTACGACTCGTGAAACATCGAGGCAAATGCACGACACGCGGCATGGCGTTCTCCATTTCGAAAGGTAGCACGATGAGAAAGCCAATGCGCGAACAAAGAATCCATGACGATGCGCCGCGCACGCTGTTAACATTTCCACATTTCCACGTGGACGCTGCTTTGTTCCCGCGAACATCATCGCGTCCGTCCCTTGGCGAGGTCACGTGATTACGATTGCCTGAGTCGAATCTCAGACGGAAGCGTGTTTCGAGCGAGCATGTTTCCGACAATGTTTAGCGATGTTCGGCGCTTATCCGCCGCGTAAAGACGCAGACGAGTCGACAAACAGAAATCGCAGATAAATCGGTGCCGGTCGATGACTGACGTAGCGGGACCCATCAGCGTCCGACGAAATGCACTTTTATCAGCGCCGACGACGAGCCTGCGGGTCAACGAACTTGCAGTGGGGGGCTGCCGTGCATACGCGAGCGGGGTGGGACGGGGGACGGGGGACGCGGAGCTCACGATGATTTCTTACGCCTAATCTTATCATTGCGCTCCGTGACAAATTACACCGGCCCGATATCCATCGCCTTCGCGGCGACGCCGCACTTCTTTTATGCGAGCATGAAATATCACCGGCTGTTTTTCGCCGCTAATCAAATATTCAATAGAAGTTTCTACAGTCTCGATACGGTTTGTACCGCTTAGAAACCGATGGAAACATATGTGCGCATCCGCTCGCACACGATCGAACGATGACTTCTGGTCGCGCGGGAATGGCAACCAGAAAGAAAGTTCCCGTTATGTTTTTTATCTGCTTTTATCGCTTTTGGATTTTTATCGCGCGCCAGATTTTAAACGCGGTGCAGTTGGTTAGTGCTGTTCGCCTCTGTACGCGAGAGCGATACAGTTGACGACTGTCGACCTTCTCGAGTGGCAGTTACTGAAAATCTCAGATTTCATTCCCGACCGCGATGCTTATGATTGACACGCGATGAAAGAAAATTCTAGCAAACGAGCATCACGAGAATGCTCGATATTTCGCGACGTTGAAGCGACGTGTCGCAATGTGTTGTTGTTTTAAAATTCTCTCGTCTTTTGATACCGATAAATCTCTCCTCGTATGAGACGCGTTACGTTGCGGAATAATGATCCGCGTACTGGAATACTAACGCGATTTTTTTTTCCCGGAAATCAGTCTGCAGGCGCGCCTTCTGATGCGTCCGTTCGCGAAAAATTTAATTTGCACGCTTCAAAGTCCCGAGGCGGAAATCGGACTCGCAATTTGACGCAACGTCAAACACGTGCGGAGCCTGGGACGGCCACGTGGCCGTTTGATTTGGGTCACCTCCCGAATTAGTGCGAATCACACGTGAGCTTGCAGCGCGAGGAGTGATGGATAATCTGACTTTGTTGTGTCGCTCGCGGCCTGGGCGACTATCGATCGCTCCTATCGATTGAACGATTATCCAGCCATACGAGTATCGCGCGGTACAATGCGCGCTGCGAGATGCTGGTCGGAGATCCAGCGCTAGTTACGTTTCGTATACGCGATCGCTTCATCGGTAAATTCAAATTTCACGAATCGGAAGAACGCGTCCGTTAACCGTTAACCTTGCGCTCATGAGGGATGAAGGGACGTTGAGAGAACGGTGACTTCCCGGAGAAAGGGAAGTTGTTCGTTGCTCGATGCTTGCTCCCGCGCGGATCTTCATATCAGGATTCTTCGAGTATGCAGGACGCGATCGCGGGATCGCGTCGTCGCAAAAACAGCATCGACCTCAATGTAACGTTGATTAACGCTGTTTCAGCTCGTGTTACCGCGCGAAACCGCGAATGACCGGACCGGTTGCGGCCGCAGCGGCAGCGGCGGCGGCGGCGGCTGCGGCAGGCGTCGGTGGTGTTCCAGTGGTGGGTGCCGGGGGTGGCAAGAGGACCTACACCGATGAGGAACTGCAGGCCGCCCTCAGGGACATCCAGAGCGGCAAACTCGGCACGCGGAGGGCGGCGGTGATCTACGGGATACCGCGTAGCACCCTGCGCAACAAGGTCTACAAGCTCGCGATGGAGCGCGAAAGGGACGCGTCCCTGACTAGCACCCATTCACACCCTCACGAGCCCGGCGCCCCAGCCACCACCACCACCACCATCACCACCACCACCACCACCACAACTACTACAACACCACCAAATACGACCCAAAACGCCTCCGCGACCACTCCGCCCCCGCAAGTGGACGAGGTAGGTTTTGGGGACAGAAAACGGAAGATAGCTAGAGAGATCTAGAAAGAGAGGGTGCGACTGAAAGAAAGAAAGAGAGAAAAAAGAAAAAGAGAGAGAGAGAGAGAGAGAGAGAGTGAGAGAGAGGGAGGGAGAGAGAGAGAGAGAGAGAGAGAGAGAGAGAGAGAGAGAGAGAGAGAGAGAGAGAGAGAGAGCGAAGGGTGAAAACGTGCCATCGACACGTGCCGGCGTCTCGTCGATCTTTCACGCGTGCCGGGTAGAAAAAGCCGAGGATGCAAATTGGCGTAGACAACGGTGACAAGGAATGGGCCGGCGAGGGGGAATCTCGTGAGGGTGCGGTATGACGAGACGCGTTTTCTCGCCTTCGTCTACCGAGATAGTGTTCGCCGAGGTGATGTGCGAAGACGCTCCATCGGATGTCTTCTTTCTGTCCATCGCGGTTTCCGCTCGATCGATGTCTGACGGTCGTCATCCGGAAACGAATCGACCAAATGACCACCGAATTGTTCCGTTCACTCGTTCTGCGTAGCACATTGATACGATATCGATAACATCGCACTCTTCGTGTTTGTTCGCGACCCACTGCGAGTGCCTGACAATGTAAACGCAGTTCTTGTTCATTTCTTTACTCGCTTTATTCCTATTTTTATTGTTCGTAAATTGGATATTCTGATCGAATATCTTGTTATAAAAGTATCGATAAAAATGAATCGGACCTTTGACCTTAAGTTGCAAAATCAATACATTGTACATATATTTGTACGCCGAGTATCGCCTACTGGTAATACCCAACGCGAAATGTAAGAATGTTTTAAAAGGATAGCGTCCGATCGTCTTCACTAAGGAGAAACGAGATCGTTAAAGGATTCATTCAAGGCGATCGAGTTTACCTCTTCACGCCGCGATAATGATACTTGCAAGGATTTAATGGATATTAATCTATGTGTAGACGGCGAAATATCTCAATTGCAAAACTTTTTAACGATCAAACGTGGAAAGTGTAATGCATAATCATATCAAACGGTCGGCGATGTAAGAGCGTAGTAATAAGATTATTATATAAACCATTAGCAGTAGCAGCGAGATAGTACGAAAAAGAATATGCTAGCTACAAGAGGAACGCCAGTGGTCCGCATATTGCGAGCACGCAATTAACGTCACGTCATTTGTAACATCAACTATCATGGAACATGTCAGGCACTCGAGAAATCACTCACAGTGTCTTTCGATCTGAGTCGTATTCGCGACCGAGTCGTAATTCTTCACGATTCGAGCATCTGCGACAAACCACAGGCCGATTACCATGCAGAGAAACGTGAAGGGGTGGGAAACCGAACGAACGAAGCACGAGGGAGATCTGATCGGGAAGATTCGCGGATACATACCGTCCATTTGTACCTAAGTGTGGTTTTGGTTAGGAAGAACGAATGGAGCTTCCCCAAAACATACCTCTGGCACGGCGATCGTGGATCTCGCGTGGACCTGATGCGTCGCGAAACGGCATCCGGGGTGGTAGCTCGAAGTTCGGACTCGGTCGATCGTTCCTCGATCTCTGATAACTTGCCTTCTACTTTCTTTGTTTTCTAAGTAATCTTCTTCTCAGAGTATTTTTGTACCATCGAGTAACGTCGGTCGTCAAGTAATCTTCGTTGAACGGCTTCGTTGAATTCCGTGCTCGTTGATGTGTGAAATTTTGTAATATCGGGAACCACGTGAAACCGTGTGCGTTGATCGCTTTTTCCTTCATCGCGAATAGATTTCGTTCCCGAAGACGTTCATGGAGATCACCGAGGAGATTCTTGAGATTTCACTGATTCCACGCTTTTCCACTCTTCGAAATTATTCCATGCGCCAATCGAACAGAGAACCACGAAGGAATATCGATCTGATCCGAAGAACAATCGTTGATTGTGCAAGTGTGCGTTTGCTCGGTGATCCCGTTGCTGGAGGAAAGGGATGGTCCACGCGGCTCCGGTCGCCGTGGTGCTCAGTAGTGTCCAGTGTTTTTTTGCATGGGCTGTTTAACTTTTTTTATCTCACTATTTGTAGTTTAACACACGGCAACTTGGTGTCCGCGAGGTTGCAAGACTCGAGGTAAGTTTCTGGGAAGGTCGCGTCGAGACGAAAGGAGCGCCCGTCCGGGCTCGATTTTCCTTTCGTCTTTGCGGGTGCGCTCTTGGCCGCGCTCCGGAATTCATGGTCGTGAACGTACGCTTCTGGACCTCGACACTCTGCATCCTCGATGTTTAGAACTCTTTCGCGGGATCGTACTGCTCCGAATCAGCCTGTCGTCGAGTGCATGAAATGATCGCGCGATCGAAGATTACGGCAGATTAAGCACGGCGGCCCGATCTGATCCTCATTATTTGTCTTTTGCTTTGATTGCGACCGATGTGATTGCGATTAATTTTGCTTGGCGCACAGAGGACAGGAATCGATCGCGGTTGGATCAGGGGTATTCGAGACCATTGGAATGGTGTCCTCGATTCGTCTCACGAGCGTGAATTCTTCTCTGAAATGCTTCTATCGATGTAGAATCGATATAGAATTCCGAGTGGAGTTTACCGTTCCGCTGGAAAGATATTACCGAGCTCGAAGAGCGCGCCGTCCCGAAGATGCGAGATTAAATGCGAAGTGTTTTTTTGCGTAGCCCGAACGATTTCCTTCCTCGATGCGGGGTATCTTGTGTTGCATTTATCGTATTAGATTTCCCGGAGACTGTAACTGCATCGTATGGTTTATTCGTTGCTGCCGTTTAAGGCTCGCCCAAAGTTCGCCTCAGCATGAACAATTGGGAGGCGCGTACCGTTTCACGGTACAACTTGTCAAGCTCGCAGACACGGTCAGCGCGCGAGGATGGTTAAAAGTCTCATTTTTCATACCTGTCTCTCGTGCGATCGCATATCTATCTGCGCTCGCGTTTATATAGCTTACGTCATAGAAGACTGTTGCTTCGCTCTTAGCGCAATGCATGCGCCTTGGAGTCCTGAGTCTCCAGTGGTATCTCCGCGTTTGAATTCCGGCGCATCTCATTGAGAACGCATTGTATCGAAGATATGAATTCTTCCCTCCCGCGACTTTTATCCCACCTTTACTTCCACCGAGGTTAGAAAGAGGAGAGGCAGCACCGCGCTTACTGTATCGGACGACTGCCGGCAATATCGAGAGAACGTTGCCCTATGAGACACTTATAGCTTCTTTGGGAAATATTGTTTATTGATTAGTGGCTCTCCTGCATGGCGCTTAGCTGTTGTGCATTCGATGGAGACACACGTATACCGAGTGGTCTGTGTATCTTCTGCCTTTTTTTTTCTTTTTTTTTCCCCCCATTTTCAAGGCGGCGTAAGTCGCGTGTCTTGAAACGAGTATTGAATGGAGAAAGGCGTCTCTATACGGCCGCATTAAGCGAATAACAAGCGATTATTACTTCTTTTCAGTAAAACGAGCCTCGCATTTCGTTCTCACGAAAATTCGTAGCACGAAAGCTCGGAATCGCGAGACTCGCGAAACTCTCCTTTCGGGATTCGTGAAGTGTCCTGACTTCGAAATGATTAAAACCAGCGCGTTGACCATTTTTACGTTAAAACTCGTCCGTGCGACATCCTCAAAGGCAACGTACCTTCTCCCTATATCACGTTTTTCTCCATTTTAATGCTTTTTTAAAATATGCAATGCGGTCGCTTTGCGGGAAACACTCTGTATATATTTACATGAACAATTGACACCTACACAGGATACACGATACACATATATACACTCTAGACACACACTTCTCGACGAGGCACTCTCGAACAACAAGTCATATGCGAGCATATGATCTTATCGACAATGAGAAAGGCACCGCTTCTATTCAGTCGTCGAAAACGGCGTGGAAGCTTACATCTCTTTTTTTTTCTTTCTTTTTTTTTTCTTTTTTTTCCCCTGTTCTTTTTCTCCTCGAACGGACAACTTGGCCGTGCAACTCGTTTTGCAATTTAGATGCTCTTTCGCTAGCTAAGAAAACGTACGCAGAAAACGCTAGAACAGATATTTTTAACAGGTGGACGATAAAGAGCTATCCGGCGCGGAAGAGGAGAAGGAAGTTGAGAAGGCCCTGCTGAAGCCTCTGCTCTCTCTGGAGGATCTCGTGAGGTTTTCCGCGCTCGAGGGGACCGGCGGCGATTCCCTGAGGAATCTGTTGCAACGGGGACACGAAACAGGTACCGAGTGGCCGGGATTAGAACACGCAAACATCGGTTCTTACATTCAGAAGATGTTGGCTGCCGCTGCGCCATTAGGTAAAATAAGCAAAGTAAAATAAACTTTCGACACTCAAATAATATTGCAGTATTGACGACCCGTCAGGGATTTGTTTCACCTTATTTGAGGGTTCAAAGTTTTAATTGTCATTGAATTGGTTATTATTTTATCGACGAATCTCGTCAGATTCTGTTCCTAGCGAATCTATTCTGCGCATCATATATATTTCTCAATCAAACAATTTCAATGAGAAACTCCTGGAATTGGAAGGCATTGCTATGCCATAAGTCCGCTCAAGATTTGGCTCATTTCGGGGAAATGCTTGTTTTATTTTGTACACTGCCCAGCCATTTCTGACCAGCCAAGAAAACGTCACGAAAGCCGAAAAGTGTATTACGCCACGATAGGACTTCCAGAATCGATAGAAGCCATGTCAGTTCGTTGATACTTTTTCGGTCTTTAAAGACTGCAATTTAATTTGAATAGCTTAAATAGCATATTTCGAATTATGATAAATACTGACAAAGAAAGACGAACGTTGCACAGATACAATTGTGACTGGCATTATGGTTTTTAATGGGGGCATCAATCTTTTTTGCCGTTTCAGGATCATTTAATAAAAGAACATAAACTGGAGTCTGAATTAAAACAAACACGCATCCGCATACGCGGATAATAGTCTATCCCAAATTTATCATTAATCTTAAAAATATGTTATTGTTTTTTTTTTTTGACGATTCGTCGGAAAGAAAGAAATTCCTTACGTTTATCAAGCTTCGCGCGAAACTATCATGTGTGCTTTAAGGATTCTTATTACATCACGATAATAGATTCTACAATAGATTCCGAATTCTCGTAGGCATGGAGACGCGGGATTATCGCATACCGGAAGTGGTGAGGAAGCTGATGACCGAGGACAAGAGACTGAACAAGAACGTGAACGGAGATCAGTCGCAGCCGCACCACCATCATCATCAGCCGCACCATCCTCTCGCCGCGCATCAGCAAGCGCAGTCGCAGCAGCGTACGCCCATGACGAACGACGACTTCAATCCCAACATTGAGGAGGAGGCTAGCGATAGCGCTCAGGGCAGAGCGATACTGAAAATTCCGTCCTACAAGCCCGCCAGCACGCCGGGTTGCTCGAGCAAGAACGGCGAGCCAACTTCCGCCGCGTTTGCCCAGGGTTTCGCGGCTGCCGCCTCGAGTCCGGGTCTCCTGGAGCGAGCCAGTCCAGCGTTCTCCGGTACCAGCAGTCCCACGAACTCGCTGGTGGGCAAGGCGGTGGCCGTCAATTTCCGTGACGTCATCGCCAAGAGCATCAGCGTCAAGTTCCAGGAGGGCCAGACATCGGGCGCTGCTGGATTGCCAGTCTGCCAATCGGCTGGCGTCGTTCCGCCGCAACAAGCCATGATGACGGATCCAAGTCCGTTCAAGAGGGGTCGCTACACGCCCCCGCAGCCGCCCCAACAACAGCAGCAATCGCAGGCGCCAATCGCGTCCCAGCAGCAGCAGCAGCAACAGCAGCAGCAGCAACAACAGCAACAACAGCAGCAGTCTAAACAGCAAACGCAGGAAGCAAATAAGGCGAAACCGAGCACCGGCGGCAAGGGCACCAGACCGAAACGCGGCAAGTACAGAAACTACGACCGGGACAGCCTCGTCGAGGCGGTGCGCGCGGTCCAGCGCGGCGAGATGAGCGTGCATCGTGCTGGCAGCTTTTACGGAGTTCCACACTCCACCCTTGAGTACAAAGTCAAGGAGCGGCATCTCATGAGGCCGCGAAAGAGGTGAGCCAAGCATCCGCATTAATATCCTCTCCTTTCAAAGCTCGAAATATTTATGCTCGCAAGCGAAATGATATTCATACCTCGCGATGAATACGAAAAACAGACGTGACATCCGGAGCGTGGATCACCGCGTCTTGCGTTGCATCTCTTATTTCAACGATATTGCGATATCTTTACAAAGAGCTAAACATTGACGGCGAACAGTCCTGATTAGAGGATTCTCCGTTCTTCCACAGGGACCAGAAGCAACCGGACGACAAGTCGAAAGAGACCGCGACGACGGCGGCTGCGGCGGCAGCGGCAGCCGCGGCGATGCGGCCGGGCGCTGCCGGTGTCGATAAGAAGCCGCAGTTGAAGCCGCAAAAACCATTCACGCCGCCGGGCGGCATACCCGGCCCGAACGGCCTGAAAATGCCCCCGTTTATGGAGGGCATGCCTCATCTGCCGTTCGGGCCCTTCAACTTCTGGAATCCGACGCCCTTCATGCACTCTCCGTTTATGGGCGGCACACCAAACGTGCCGATCCTGCCGGAACAATACTTCGCTTCGCAGAGGATGCGTGGACTGCAGGAGCAACAACGAAACGCGACGATGGTACAGCAACGAGACCGCGACGGGGTTAACGTATCCGGAGCGGCGGACGCGGCCGGAAGCTCCAACTCGCGAAGTACGTCGATGACGAAAGCGCCACGCGATATTGTGGAGAGTATTTACGACGGGCCCGGGGCGAACGGCAGTTTTCTTGACAATCTGATCAGGTCGAGCCTTGAGACGGGCATTCCAAGGGACCAGCGGGCGATAGCGGAGGCGAGGAATCAGCAGCAGCAGTCGTCGTCGTCGTCGCAACAGCAGCATCCGGAGACGATGAGCAGCAAGACGCTCATCGACCAGCTTTGCAGAAACTCGAGGAGGACTCCGTTACCGCGGATGACGCAAGATAGTAGCGAGGACGAGAGTTATCGAGGATCAGCGGGCAGGATAGTGCCGGAAAGACCGGAACGCGTGCCCACCGTCGATCTCAGTCCTTCGCCATCGGAGAGGGGTCGCACGGAGGACGGCAGCGATCGGTTGACGTCACCTCCGACGCCTCTGTCGATCTCCCGCGCGGGTAGCAGGGACGAAGACAACACTCGTGATTCGAGGATTGATCGCAGCAGCAGAGAACGTGAGGTTCACAACGGCGGCCAGGAAGACCGGAAGCAACCTCTGAGTTTGCAGCAGCAGCAGCAGCAGCAGCAGCAGCAGCAACAGCAGCAGCAGCAGCAGCAGCAGCAGCAGCAACAACAACAGCAACAACAGCAGCCATCACAGCTGAATCACTACCCGGACATACACAACCTGTACGCCGCATCAACTGACAAAAAAAGTGCCTGTGATAGTAAGCTTATAGTAGATCATTCGAGCCAGAAGACTCAGCCGCAGCAACAACAAAAGGAATACGCTGCCGTGAGCGGGCTGGTCGTGCAGCTGCAGAGGGGCTACAACACTGCAAGTGGCAGACCCGGCGAGCCGACCAACAGTCAGCAATCGGCGGCGACGGAGCAGCGCGGCGCTGCGCTCAGCATGGAGGACTCCGTAGAGCAGTAGACGAAAGTCAGTATCAGTTATCAGTAACGTATACAGTTATGAGTAAATGGAGGAAAGACCCGTATACAGTAAGCCCACATTCCCGCCCAGATCTCTCCGTCATCTCTCACACGCACCCCGCCATCCCGTGCGCCATTTCGCCTTCGTTGCGCGCCACGAACGGGGTTTCCCCTCGTGCTCCCCCTATTCTCCCCCTCCCCCTCATCGTTTCGTCGGATAGAGGGACTGAAGGGCCTCTATCGGCCGGGAAGTCGGGAATTCCCCGAACGTTCGATTCGATGCAGCACGCGGCACAGGGAGGGAGCTGAAGGGACGAGGGGAGTCCTCGGACATGGCGCCAACGCGACGATACCGACCCGACCATCCCACGTCCCCCCTCCCGCCCTCTGCTCCCCCATGACCTCTCCGGGAGAACCCTCGAACGTTGCGAGGCAAGTCTTAGTGCAAGAAGGGGAGAACGAAAATGGCAATTGCATGATGCTAACACAACCAACCGTAAACCCACCGCAATTCCGCCAGTTAACGCGCAACCCCCGCCGTATGAACCCGCGTCCAGCTGGCCGCGGCCCGGCCGATCTGACATCAAGCGCGCTGGAAAAACAGACCGATTCGGCAATGGCGAAGGTGTATTTCGGACCGGAGTATACATACAGAACGAGACGGATAAATACACGCGACACATTCATCGTGCCGAGTACTCGCACGCGATACGCTTTAGCAGATGCACGGATCCATTCTAACCGCGTTTCTCCACGAGCCGGACATTCCATGAGATTCTCTCTACATACGTACCGACACACAGACACAGGAACAACCGACACGGGCGAACAATAACACGCATACATACAAGAGCACACGACGATGAGTACAGATGAGTACATATATACGCGAGTATACAAAAACGGGGAACACATTAATGAGATGCTTAGGCATCGTGCGCGTGCACGCGCGTCGTCGCACGCGCGAGCGAGCGGCGTAGCCGAGATCCTTTTGTCTTTGCGTTCTGTCCAAGCTCCGTTAATCGATCGTTCACTGGCAACGCTCGCGCGAATCTTCAATCGGTCCCGATCCTACGACACGATGTGTGCCACCAGCACGTCTGGTTGCACAGGAGAGGATCGTGGCATTAATCGCGAATCCGTCGCGATCTCGCAGCGATGAGGTCCACTTGTGCAACGGACGCGGCGATCCAAGGTTGACCCGCATCCGTTGACCCGTTGGGTCACGCGATCATTGCGGATCATGATACTGAAAAGACGGGGAGGGCTTGTCGCAGCGATGCCGCGATGCACGCGCGGGCACGCGCAACGCCGAAGCATTAGTCGTTCGATGATTATTATTACGATTATTAATTACTGCTACACCACTACCGATCGGTAGATTGGCGATGAAAGGTCAAACGACGGAACAAAAATGCCGACGCGACGCAGCATATTTTTTCCTCTATGAGTGTAAAACTATCTTAAATGCAAAAAGGAGAAACACTCTTATTACCTACTATTAAACACTACTTAACTCGTAAGGAGCGACATAATTATATAAGGAGTAATATATTATATATACATATATTTTTGGTCATTACGCGAACGTGTGCGAAGCGAGAACGAGCCAAGGCTTTTGTTGGCGCGCGTAGGTGACGTTTTTTCACGAGGCGACAATATTTCTATAATCTCAGTTGTTTCGAGGCCAGCGTTCGGCGCGAACGCCGTCCCACGTTCCGGGCATGTTGGACGCGGCAAAATGGCAAGGGAATATCGGAAAGCGATCTTCGTTGTTGAACATTGCCTATAACAGCGTTTCGGACGACGCTCACACGATCGAGCTGTTCGTCCGGATCCGAAATCACGATTCACCAATATACAAACGAATGCCCGCTTGTTTCCCGAGCTCCTTCCGCTTACGGAAACTCTGCGACGTAGACAGCCCGAGAGATTTTTATACCTTTTTAAATAAGCGTCCTGTTTTTTTCTTTCTTCCTTCTTCTTTTTTTTTCTTTTTTTTCCCCTTTCCTAATCCGAGGATTCCCCCTCCCCCCAAACCCCGTTCCCGCTCCCCCTCGCCTTATTAAAGAGATATGAGAAATTTTATTCGCTCTTTTCTTTTGTGCAATGTAAAACGATATATTGTTTTGTACGAAACAATATATAATATTGGATGTAAGTATAAGTGTTGGAGGTAATCCTGGAATGATATCAAATAAAAGCCTTTTTTTTAATTGGTCCATTTTTAGACCTCTGCTTTATTTTATTTTTATCCTTTGTTTTCGCCGAGAGATTGCTTCTCATTCCCGAAATTTGCTTTTCTTCTTCTTCTCTTTTCTTTTCTTTTCTTTTCTTCTTTTCTTCTTTTTTCTTTTTTTCTTCCTTCTTCTCCCACGCCTTCCCCCCGCCTCCCCTCCCCCCATTCCACGCGCAATTACGACGACGAAGATCGCGATCTTTCGGCGTCGCGCTACTGGATTAAATCGCGGATCACAAATGACAAGCCGGGAATGGAAAAGAGTGCGAATTCGAAGAACTCGAACGTGGGAAAAGTGAGAAACGGGAAGTTTAGAGAAGGGAGAAGGAGCCGGCAGCGCGCGCGCGCGCGCGCGCGCGCCCGCACTCGACTCGGTTTCTCCGAATACCAAAAGCGCAGACGCCCACTTTTTGATACCAATACAAATTTTCTACCGCGTAGAGGGAAAGAGAAAGAAAGAGAGCGAGAGCGAGAGCGAGCGAGCGAGCGAGAGAGAGAGAGAGAGAGAGAGAGAGAGAGAGAGAGAGAGAGAGAGAGAGAGAGAGAGAGAGAGAGAGAGAGAGAGGGGGGCTGCAGTCGCAGCAGCACGAGTGAAGGCATCGTAGCGTTTCTTCGCGAGAGAAAAAGTTTCGGATCTAGGAATGCTTTAATCTCTATTTTCGTTTCTCATCGGCTCCTGTGAGCGCGACACGTTTATTGAAAACCAGCAGACTCGTGACGCGCCGGAATAGATTCCGGGCGGATACTTTGGTCTCGATCGCCCGTCGCCGATTTAAAATAATGACGATACGAGTACCGAACGAATGACAGATCAACGTATCGAACGGTCGCACGTCTTTCTCTTGTATTCGGTTTTCTGCGGATTCGCACGCCGCACGTTCAATCACGCTCGCTATTGTGATACAAAGGGGAAATGCATTTTTCGCGAATTCGGGGAATTAAAAATTTTCGAACTGATCGTAAATCCGAACGAGCTAAGGAGTTCACGCGGACGACAGTCTTACTTAAGGCGGTGATTTGATTAGGAAACATGTGATCCAGAGTTAAAAGCCTTTCTAATTTAAAGCGCGCGCATACGCGCATTGACGATAACGAGGTCTAGTGAGATTGATAGATGAATCAAATTTGAATTCGCACATATTTCTTGAGACATTCTTGGGAAGCTCTTGCACAACGTTCGACATGTAAGAGCGTAAAACGTAATTGTTTGACGATCCAGTGACGTGCGCGACTATATCGAGGTGTCAGCCTCGCTTAAGATTCCGTTTTCATGGGCGATCCGCGGATAGAATCGCTATTCTGAAGGCGCGATTTCGTCATTCCGTTAGCATAGCAGACAGACAATTGGACCAAGACGAAATCGACGGAGACGAAGGCCGGAGCAGGAAGGATCGGAGGCCAGACGAACGCGAGAAAACGGCGACGAGATGAAAACCGAAACGGTGCTGTAGTGCGGGCCAGGATTTCCTATTTTTCTCGCATAGCCGAGCGTAGTTGGGGGAAAAAAAGAACGACGCGAATAGATACGGAGGAAAAGGAAAATGAAGGAAAGAGGGGGAGATAGAGCAGCAGCAGCAGCAGCAGCAGCAGGAAACGAAAAAGGATGATCCACACACGCACTCATCTCATGACTCTCTTTAAAAGTAACGACTGAAAGACTCTAGGCTGTACATAAAATATAAGGCATGTATGTTCGGTGTTTTAAAAATGCAAAAATTCCTTATTAACGCAAAAAAAATTATACCTACGAAAAAAAGTAAACCATATAAGCAAGGCTACTCTCTCGGTGTTTTTTGGAACTAAACTTAAAATTTACCCTATTTAAAGCAAAAAAACCGTGACGTAATGTAACTTTAAAGGAGGAAGAACGCGTGAAAAAAAAACGCGCGGAGCAAGTTATTGAGTGTAAAACTGTTAAGGTCTCCTTAGGGTTAGAGAAAAAACCAAAAAAAAAAAAAATTACACAAGCTGAACAGCAGCAGCAGCAGCAGCAGCAGCAGCAGCAGCAGCAACAGCAGAAGCGAGCGAAGCGCAAGCAAGCTAATTATGATTGTGTGTAAACGTAAAAATCTAAACCCTCCCCTCCTTCGTCCCTGTGTCCGCTGAAGTCACCTCTATTAACTCTCCGCCACGTCCCCCCTCCCCCTTCTGTCCCCTCCCCATCGCCGGTCTTTTCTTGTCTTCATCCCCCTCCATCCTCCTCTTTTCTCCTCTCCTTTCCTCAGCTTCTCCTCTTCACTTCCGTCGCAGGCGCACCTTTTACAAAGTGCGTAAATCGCGCGGGGTGCGATCTGCGATGCCTCCAGGTCTTTTTCTAAAAGCGCTCGTCAGACGTTATTATGCGAAAAGGAGGGAAACGCATGTTTATACACTTGTTCCGATCACTGATCCCTCTATAAATCCCCTCGCCCGTCCTTATTACGAATGCGAATTCGCATGGCACCGGTACACTCAGAAATTCAAGCCCGAGACACCACCTCCCCTTATCGAAAGATTTATCGTTAGATGTGAAGAAAAAAAAAAAAAAGAATACTTACCGCGCGGATGATAGTAAACGTGCGTAAACTATGATTGTCATTAATTCAATTACGATATTTCATCGCGACGTTCGGTGCGATCCGATAATCTATGGATGGATCTCGGATCTCCAGCGATCTTAGCCGGTGCGGTATACGCCTTTCGTTCTGTTTCCCTTCGTTCGCGAGAGGAGAAGCGATACATCAGGAAGAGATGAGAAGCGCGGAATCAAATCTCGGACAAACGAGACTATCGGCGTCCGCGTCGCCGAAAATAATTCGCGGTTGCTACGGATACCTGTTTCACCTTCGTACATCGTGTACCTCGTGATTGGATGAAACCCTGCGGGCAGAAATCAGCCGGCGATCAAATTGCGTGTTATCGGTTCCCTTTTCGTAGGATGCGAATCCATTCGATTCGCTGAAATTTCGGCACGAATCGGAAAATAGTAAAAGGAAAAGAAGAAAAAGAAACTGGAACGACGTTGTGTCATTGATATGTTGAGATTTGCGCATTAACGGCGTGAAGATAATGATAATGCGTAATGACGTAATAACTTTTCTTTATACTTCATGGAATCGATATATATATATATATATATATATGTGTGTGTATCAGATAAAATAATCGTCGTGGAAAAGCGGGAGAAGCTCTCTCGCGAATTAAAGTATCCTCCTTAGCTTTCTCTTTGGGCGTTTAGCTGTATCCCTCGAGAATTTCAGAGACTCGATATTCCCGCGTATTTTATATACGAATTCTAAAGAAATGTGATACCGATACGATATCCGGTCAGATCGAACGATTATCGGGGCAAGCGTCTCGCAATCGAGACAAGATCGGCTCTTTTTCGATGACGCGGACAGCAGATTCGCGCGCAGGATTCGCGTAGCTCGGAACGGGACGAACGAATCGCGACTAATCGACAGCGTAATTAATGAGATGGCCGCGTAATGATCTCTCGACAGACACGCCGACGAGTAGCTCGGACTACCTGCAGACTGTCGTACGCGTATCACGTACATCACTTGTCTCTCCCGCGGCATGGCCGAGGCTTCTTAACGCGATGCTGAAGAATAGAACGCGCAAGACGGTTTCGTTCAGGGAAGAAAGAATACATCATTGTCCCTCGGCAATTTTGTTCAGCTAGAGTCCCTGCGGAAGAAACAATCCCGGGACACGTGAAAGCACGAACGCACATTATGCGCGATCGTCGGGGGAGGGGGGAGAGAGAGAGAGAGAGAGAGAGAGAGAGAGAGAGAGAGAGAGAGAGAGAGAGAGAGAGAGAGGTATAGGCAGGTACCGCTGCAGACGCGATTGTTGAAGCACCGTCGATCTTTTCGCTCTTTTCTTCTTCTTCTTGTTTTTCTTTTTTTTTTCTTTCGCGGGGGCGACGGCGGGAAGGAGGCACGGCGGGAGTCCCCTAGGGATTTCGAAATCATATTGTTGCTCTCCGTTATTGGGAGATCGAACTTAAAGTCTCTCTCGCGTTTACGATCGTATATTGCGTTCGCGCGCTTTCCAGGCGCTATCGTTCGAAGACCATTTGCAAGTTTTATGTATCGTTATCTCTGAATGCCTGATAGTTGCGCGAAGGGAACGCAAAGATCCAGAAGACACATCTCAGGAATGCTTGTCTTGTTGATAATTGCTTCGGAAGCGCGCGACTATCATCGTCTCGTAATAAACGATGAAACCATGCACGTGAAAGAGACCTTAATGCATGATCTTGTTCTTCGCGCCCAGCGAATCTAGAAGTTTCTTCAGTCATTCGTTCCGTTTGTGTCTCTGCACGTCCTGCCGTCTCTCCCTTCGTCGCGGGCGATACGCTAAACAATCCGGCGAGTGACGGATTGGTCAAATATACGGGGAGGAACAGAAATCTTTAAGAATTAAAAGATGATATATTATATTAAAATATCTGTGATGTAAAAAGTAACAAAATTTTGATGTATATTTTTCACAAATTATTGTAACCAGCTAGTGTATATGTAATAAGATTACGGATATATTATATATATATATATACATATATACATATATATATATATATATATATATATATATAAAGAAAAAGACTATTATAAAATTATACGGTGTGCGAAGACAAAATAGGACAAGTAAGAGAGCAAACCGAAAGCTAACGGGACAAAACGAGCAAGCAAGGGATAGAGAGGAGGAAGAGAGAGAGAGAGAGAGAGAGAGAGAGAGAGAGAGAGAGAGAGAAAGAGAAAGAAAATTAGATAGGAAAGGAAGGAAATTAGAAGGAAAGGAGACGGAAGAAGCGTGATCGCGAAATTACGTTGATCCACACCGGTGGTCAGACGGGACCAAGATGGCGGGCACCGCTCGGAAAATCGGGTCCAAAGATTCCTGTTTTTTTTTGCGCTTTCGTTCTCAAGTCTCTCTTGCGTTTGCGCGCGCGTGTTCTTTCCGCACGTGACCACGATCGGTAAAAAGGAAAGAAAGAGAAAACGGGAAGGACTTTCGCTCGTTCTCCGTTTCTCCCTTGGCGAGGGAGGTGGAGAGCAGGAGCGAGAGGAGAAAAGTCGGAGAAGAAGGTCCGACTTTTTCTCCCGGACCCCTTCAAGATCGCGCGGAGATGGACTATTCTCTCTCCGACAATTATTTCCGATTTCGGCGTTCGCTCTCGTCTCGTTATCCAGACGCGATTCGGATAAATGGAATCCAGACGGAATCCAGACGCGATTCGGATAAATGGAAAACCGGAAGATTTGGTCCGATTGGCCCTGAAACGGCTCAATGTCAGCTACCTCACAATATCGTCACGTTTAGTACGGTTTGAGCGAGAGTCGCTCGTGTGTCACGCGCGTGGAGGCGGCGGAATTTATGGACTGGTTAAATTCTTTCCAATTACATTTTATTGAAGTGATATTTTATTGTCCATTTGTGTCTGTAGGTTTTATTATGTTTTTTGTACCCTTGTACAAAAAACTTTTTGTACCTTTGTACCGAGTATCGGGAACGCCCTTTGTTAATGGGAAAATATTTAATTATCACCGAACATCTGATCTCCATATGGAATATTTGTCATGACATCCTCAATTCTCAGTTCAATGAAATTTTCTTTGAGAAATTGAAAAAAAATGTTTTCTTTTTTCCTTTTTTTTTTGTTTCTTTACTTGTTCAACAAAAGCGTCACGTACTATCGAATTTATTTGGAATGAGAGATCGAGGAAAAATTGAAACGAGAATACCTTCGTTGTTTTTAGATTATACGTACTATTGTACGCGGTAAATAGCGATAATGGAACGATAATGGATCGTTGGTTCACAGAAAGTAACGAAATAAGTCTCCAATCTAAAGCGGTATATCAAAATATTGGTTGCAGGGAATAAAGTCAGTTCGTTGTTTATTTTACAAGCTACAGTGCTTGTTTCGCGTTACTTAATCGGTTATTTAACGTCTCCTCGCTTCCACGAGTGACGGACACACGGTCGTCGGCGGATGAGGTCGTGTGAAAAATGGTCTAAACAGTTCCAAATTGTGCCTAAGTTATGACGTTTACGTTCTTACGACTCGCAGTAGCACGAAGGATGAAATAGATGAGGGAATAATGTCGTAGCAGACAGACAAAGATTCAGTTGGAGCGATGGAACACGACGGAGACCGAAAGCGGTGTATAGGGTTTCTTATTAAAATAAATTAAACAAGGGTGTATATTACCCGCACGTACATACGTTCCAGGGCCGTCCGGCCGCCATCTTGCGTTCACCCTTATGTTCCGTTTTTTCGAATAAGTGCAATTAGGTACACGGACACGATCCACACTCGCAAACGCAGACACCGACACAGGACACACACAGACGCGCACATCCCTTACCGCTCCACGCGCTCACCCCCTCACGTACCCCCCCCCCCCCACACCTCACCCTCCCCGCGCGCGCGCGCGCGGCATCGCGGCATCGCACACTCGTATAACGACACATCCACGCGAGACACGTCGGGGAAAAATGGAGTAAAAACGAACTGTTACGCGCTAGGTTACCGTTTTTTAAATTCTATTTTCAATTCACGCATTCTCGAATGTTGGGATTTTCGTGATCAACGAAGAGCTGGCCTGTCGTTCATATATGGATACACGGTTCCACATGTACACGCACGCACACGCACGCACGATCACACCGTTCACACGAGAACCTACGCACACACCTACACGCACGATCAGGCGACCGACGTCGATTCGACGATAAGAAGGGCCTCGCCTCGCATACGCGCGGATCTTCTCCCCGTAATCGACGAGTCCTAGCTGGGATTGGCGTTTATCTCGAGCGCCAACGAAATCATACTCGATCCGAACTCTCGGCCGCGATATACGCCTTGCTATTCCCCCGATACCGTTGCGCTCGATACACATAAAGAGGATTGCCCGTTATTGATATCGATCGCGCTTTGACCCTGCATAAATTTCGCCTCAAGGATGAACGCGATAAACGTTACGATCGTGAGGACAAAAATTATGGAAGGAATTCTATTCTATTCGACAGATGTAGCAATGTAACAATATCTCACGCGCTTTGGAAATTCATTGAACTTCGAGACATCGCTGACGTGAATGGTCGACTCGCAATCGACGGAGGACAAGCTATATTATCATTCGATCTACGCGTGTCTGATGAGATTTCAGTCTCTTGCCCGCGAGAAATAATCATCAACAATTGTCCAAATAGCGAAGCATGATTGAAAATACAAACGAAGATCCGCGCGTTCGCGAGTCCGGCAGAACCGCGAGTGCGCCTGAACCAACGTAGCAAATCGAAAGTGGTCTCCCCCGTCGTCGGTCGAGAACTCGGTACCTTCCTGATCGGCTTTAATAAGTTCGTAATCTGTAGGCTCTAGTCACGCAATGACTCTAAAGGCATAAAGAAAAAAAGCAAAAAAGAAAGAGAGAAAGCGAAAGAGAGAGAGAAAAAGAAAGCTCGGCGATCGAGCGACATCGTATACGTTAATCGACCGCACGTCGCGCGGGGAGACCGTAAAACAATTAAATAAGAAAAGATATAGAGGTAAAAGAGGTATAGAGAGAAAGAGAGAGCGAGCGAGCGAGCGAGAGCGAGAGAGAGAGAGAGAGAGAGAGAGAGAAAGWGAGAGAGAAAGAGAGGGAGAGAGAGGGAGAGAGTGAAACAGAGTACCGACCGAATTGTGTTCAACTGGGCGAATCGCCGCCGAGAGTCGTTTCGACGTCGGACGGCGAACACGTATCGTAGATAGGATCGTAGATAGGTATACGACGAACAAGTCGGAAGATTTGAGCGCGAGAATGACAACATGGGGAAACTGGTGCCGAGATCTCCTCTCCGAGGGGCCGCGAGGAAGGCGGCAGCTCCTCGACTGTCGCGACTGTCGAGAGCATCTCCGGGCGCGACTCGCGACAGCTGGAAATGAACGAGCTCTTGGCGGGATTATATACGCCCTAGCGTATTTTTCCGTTTCGCTACTTTTTGCGTTACTTGGATGCGTCCGAGAGAATCCCGCGCTCTGCGGATCCTAATCCGGATCCTTTTTAATTAATTAATAAATTGCACCTCGAGAGTCGCGTTGATATATCACCGCGCGTTGATACTCGAATTATACGAATCGTTCGTCGATTGATCGCAGCGATTGGTTTTATTCATCGGTTTATTATTCGATACAAATCCCAATCTTATCGCAAATGTATAAAAATTTGGCAAATCGCACGTTAACTTGATTCGACGTTCTCAACAGTCGCGCGAGCTTCATTCTCGCCGAGAGGCCGATCGGAGATGAATATTCGCGGCACCGGCTCAGCCTAGACTTTTTCGACTAGTAGCGATTAGCTAAATGGCGCTGATACTACGCAGTTAGAGCATCGATGGTACTCGTAGTTTGGCGCTTTACTTGTTTATATATGGTGTTCTTTTCTATATACTCTATCACTATCGCCGGACCCGACCTGGCTGCCCAAATCGCCGTGTCTTATCCGTGAACAAGCCGAGCCACGCCGATCGAAACGAGCTTTTACGTCGACGACGAACACCGATATTGTCGGAGAAACAAATTGCAGATTTAATTTCCGTCAGAAGCATCCGTATTATCTAATGATTTTATCACGTGGCCGTCGCGACATCGAAGAGGGAGGGGACAACGATTCGAGACATCGTCGAGATGGAGCATCGGAGATTGACTTTTAATTTTTAGCCCATCTGGCGATATCGCTTCGACGTCTCTCGGCTTTTCGCATGTTGTTCGAGCGTGATGATCAATAAAATGGCGTAACATATCGGTCGTCGATATTGTAATCAAATATACCAAAACATCGCAAACCTGGATACGCCGGAACTTCAAAGTACGACCAAGTAGTTTACGGACCAAGTACGCTGAGTCACCGGTAAAAAGAAATGAATCAAAAAACGCGAAAATACGAACACTTACATACACACTCGGCGAGAGTGAGCTCTCTTTCGTCTCGCGCGTGGCTTCCGCTGTTCAGTCTTCGGCGAAAGGACGACGGCGACCAGGTCGGGTCTTCTCTACGGGCAACAATGGTTTTAATAGTCGATTCAAAGAAGTGACTATAATCGAGGGAGAGATAAATTAAGGAAACATGCAAACATCCGATCCGCGAAAAGTCCCCCGAGTCCCTTCCTCCGCACCATCCGAAAGACCTGCAACAGGATCGACCCCTGTCGAGGAAAATCCGCGCTCTCCGTACGCTCTCATCGCAGCTTTCACCCACGGCTAACTTGCAGCCCGTCCCCCGGCCGCATTCGTATACTCGGCGACACGCGCAACAGCATACCAGGAATAATAACAGTACACGCAAGCAGTACAGTCTGCTATCTGACATTTACAATAGCTACAACATTGCAACCTCCCGATACCAGTCGTCTCCTTACAGTAATGAAGGCGAGCCGCCGAGACGGGATCGACGCGACGCCGTCGCGATCGTTGAGGACCGGCGCGCTACGATTAGCACGACCAATCGATAACGGAGCATATCACGAGGGACCGGTCGGTTGACGCCGGGACGCTGTTCTTCAGGGTGTCTCGGCATCGGGGGACTCGCGAGCGAGTCGCGAACAGGGCGCCGCTCGTCGCGATCGGCTTGATCGTTCGACCCTCGCCGGGACACCCGTGCCCACGTCCGTGGAGACGGATCCGGCACCTCGAATCGGGTCCAATCGAGTAGATTAGATGATCGGACGCGCGACGCGATCGGGACGTCTAAGGACGAGATCGTCGCGGTGATCGATGTCGATCCTGGATCGGACGGAGCGCGCCCGTGCGCCGCGCCGGGCTGCACACTCGCCCGGCGCCCGGCGACCTAAAGCAAAACAGAATAACCGGCAGCAACAGACACACACACATGCAACAGGCAACAATAGACATTTCTCTGTGAGCGGCGCGCACGCAGCGATCGCGCGGCATTCGCGTTTGCGATCACGATCGAGCGGCGATCGGCGCCGCCCGCCCGCGACATCGCCGTGCCGCGACCGCCGCACGTGTAAAAATAATAATTAAAAAAAAAAAAAAAAAAAGARAGAGAGAGAGAGAGAAAAGGGAAGACAGGGAAAAAGCATCGAGGAAAAAGAGGAAAAGGAACAAAAAAAATGAAGGAAATAGCAGGTACAGGATAAAAGTCTCTACGTCGCACATTCGACGCATCCGCGCGGAATGGTGCGCAGATGCCACGAAGAGCAATGCAAAAATTAAGGATCGCCGCGGCCACGGACACGCGATCGGCCGTCATCCCGAGGACGAATCGCGAGCAGTCATCACCCCCTGTGGCGATCTCGCGGAATCGCAGATCCGCGCCCTCGCGGGGGAAACGCGGATTCCAGTGTGTCGGAAGATCGTACGCTTGCTCGCAGTATACCGTTGCGGATCGTTGCGACGATCGGTCTTGCCGGTCGAACGTGACGCCCGTGACCGTGGATCGCCGGTCGGTCGTGACGTCACGGGGCCGCGCGGGCGGTAGTTTCCCACAAATCAAAACCCGCAGTCAGCGCAGTATAAATAAACGATAAGTGCAGAGGAAACAAACTACTATAATATAAACGAAAAGGTATATTATATATAAAATATATTAATTATTATTATTATGGTTCTTATGATTATTATTATTATTAAACGATATTATATAAAACAATATCATTAATAACACCGAGAAAAAGAAATACTATATTACTACTATTATTAATTATTATGATTCTTATTATAAATTTAATGAAGACAAAGTAACATTCCAACCGTCAATGTGCCACACGACTTTTTATATGCTCTTAAGGAAAACTAAAAAAACGCTAACGCAAAGTTAGGGGTACGCGAGATTAAACGGTATCGAGGTGATCGTCGTAAAGCAGCGTGGATCGAGCAGCGCCAGACATTTGCTGTTAAGCCTCGAGAGGCTTGGAGAGGAGGAGATGTTAACTTTTTAAACGGAAACGGGCACCATTGATGCGAATCTTGTCATTGCTGAGAGAGCTCGCTTCGTAATTTCTCATCGAAAGCTTGCAGATTCGCTCCCATTGTTCGTTCATTATCGGACTTTGATTTTCATTGGACGAACGATCGTTTTCTTACATTGTTAGCAGCTTTTTCTTTCACGCGCTGTGAAAACATTTTACGGCTCGAGGACAGATCGCGATCAGGAGTCCCCGGAATTTCTCGAGAACTCGCGATCCTCGATATATCTCGAGACGCGTGCGATTTGAGAACAGTTTGCCCGATTTCATTTGGCATCGTATAAGATTCAAGAATTTTAATTTCAAACGTAGCTGCGAAAACGGGGCTCGATAATTTAATTCGACTGAAATACTTGCCGCACATTGGGCATCAGAGATACGTAATATAAGTGAGTTCGCAAACGCGATGATAAAAAAAATGGGACATTCCAGAAATGTTCCGGGCCGAAGAAAATTTTTATCGATCGGATATTTTTATCTTTGTCGCGATATCCGCTTATAATACTTCTGACATCCGTAAACGGCTTTAGGTCGCTCTTCGGCGACGCGTTACTTATTTTGTTTCTTCATTCATTAGCTCGCGCTTTAATGTCCGTGCTTGATCGGAGCTTCGCGAGTGTCGAATCGTAGGATTACGGCTGCCGATTAGCGATAAACGAGACGAGTCGCGAGATGGGAGCTCGCTTAACGAAATACGAGTGGTTCATGACAGGATATCTCGAGGAATAAAATTCAGAGCGGACGGAATGATCGGCCTGAATCCTACGCGAGTATCGCGCCGCGTTTCCGCGCGCGATCGATCGACGTAGCATATATCGATCGGACAAATGATGATGGGTGACGACAGTAGTCCGGGACAAACCTTCGATTACAATTGCGCTGATTATCATCGTATAATTAAGTAGACGTAGGCATAAGTACATTTATTAACTGGTTCATTGATTGCGCGCGTTAATTGTCGTTGCGCGCGCGATAGGAGCTATCGGATGGTGATTATTATCATTATCGTGATCACTATTATTATATGATTATCGTTGCAGGCCAGCGTGATAGATTGATGCGTATATGCACGTGCATGTATCTGTGAAAGATAAGACGGGAAAATCGTGTAGCTGAACGTGTGTGCCCAAAAGTACATCACGAACGAGTAAATGAGGATTACGGAATACACGTGAGCAGAATACACCAGGCATGTCCTCACACACACACACACACACACACACACACAGAGATAAAAAAAGTGATAGATACGTATATCGCTAGTGTCGAACGCAAAGTGTTTCGGCAGCTCGCGCTGAAGACTTACGCCACACAGCTAGAGTAGCTAACTATCCAGATATATGTGGGTATATGTGTGCATATGTAAACGAATGGATATCTGAAAGTCATTGCATAAACGCGCAACATGCATGAGTATGATTCTGTCATCGAGAATGGGAGAGGAAGCGAAGCCACGATCGTATGCACACGTATATGCAATCCGGACGTGTGTCCTCGTACATGTACGCAAACACGAACACGCGAATATCATCGAACGCGGATTATGTGTGCGAAAGTTGCGACAGGAATACCTGTCGCATCACCTGCGCATCCGCGAATAGGGACATGTTGATGAACAGTTCGAGTTGCAAGCATCAGATGCAAAGCCAACAGATAATGTGCGACTTATTTTATTAAAATACGCACGCACACGCAATGTATGGGTCGAAATTGCCGACGACGGTGTTCAGCCAATGTGGCGGTATCTCTCTCTGTCATCCTCATCTTCGTTATCATTCTTAGTCGGACTGCGCGTTGTTATCGCGTTAAATATCTGCGTCTAAGGATCTTTACGTCATTGATTTTGTAAGCCTTCGTGCGTTTTTGGGAATGCCTCTTGTTCATCATCGCGTCGATCATCGAGAGAACAGGCGGAATCATGTTTCCGCCGGAAATTGCGAACGTATCCATGTCCAACTTGTGCGCGTTCTCCCATGTCAAGACACACAAACGCACTTGGGAAGCAAAGATCCACAAACGCAATCCCGAGAGTCCTATTGTCGTGCAATTTCGTTTCATTGTGATCTAGTTAAGTAATGCGTTAATTTCTCGATCGCGCAATTCTTCGCTCTTTCCTCTTTCCTCTCATCGACCACTTCCGTTGGTCCTTGTCGCGAAGGTGCGCCGGGATCGTCGCTGTTAGTCGGTTTCCGTCAAGATCGTTCTTCAATCGCGACGCGAGACGATGACGTCTTGCGCTCTCTACCCTCGAGTTTCGTTACATTACCCCCGCTCGGGTCAGACCGAAGGGTTGCTCGCGCCAGGCGAATCGCAGGTACGATTGAAGGCATACGTTTGAAGGCGCAAACTGAAAACTATCCGAATGTTCATATCTCGAACGTCTATTTCTCGCGGAGCGGAGGATCCGAGGGTCCTCCGCCGTTTCCGAGACTTTCGTCATTCCACGATCATTCCACCGCGTTCTCTTACGTATTCCTCAGTGCGGCTCACTGTGCTAAACGAGTCCACGTAATCGTAAAATCGAAAGGATGACGGGTAGATCGTACGCGGCTGTGCAGAAAAGACTACGCCAATCCATTCCAGTAGAGAAATAGACTGCGAATTATCGTTGTACCATTGCGCTCTCTTCTTTTTTCTTCTTCTTCTCTCTGTTCTTTTTTACCTTCCTCTTAGTCAGCTCAACGCGCAACGAGACCGCAGGTCGCTGCCGTTATGATATTCGACCATCGATTTGCATGTTTCTCGCTTTTCATAGCGCTGGCGTGCGGCCGTAATTAGAACGAGCGTCGCGTGCATGAGCGCCGGTTTAGCCCCTGAGCGACTGCGTGTGTGTATGTATTTGTGTATCTGTGTGGCCTGCGAAAAATACGTACTTTTGTTCTCCGTTTACGCGCCTCGCGAACGGCGAATTTCTCGGCAGGTGCGCAACGAGGCACGCGTGAAGACGCGTGGCTTTTCGGGACTTTGGGGAAACGTCAGGCAGGAAATGGGAGGCTCTCTCAAGCAATGACCAACGCGGAATGGCGTCCGGAAGGGAACCATGTGGAGTCTCGCGATCGTTGGAGCGTATTGGGATCGGCGAAGCAAGCTGAAACTCACGAGAAGTAATAAGCTCCCGGACGGTCGTCGACGGATAAGTCGGGGTTAGCGCGGGTCGTTTGTCTCCGTGAACCGAACGCTCGGAGATGCGGACGATCTTGGCACGTATAAATCGCGCATGATGATGCGAGAGACGTCTGAAAGAAGGAACGAAGGAGGGGCGGTCTTCAGACGGCCTCGGATATTCGTGTTGGTCAGATCGGTGTATCGGTGATCCGGATTCTGGCGAAGCTACACGGATCCACGCTGCTTTACCGCGATATATCCCCCCCAACGTTAAATAAATCGTAATTCTAATTTGGTTGTAAATAGAACGCGCGAATCATATTTGTACATACCGCGTAAGCGTATATGCGTTTTTCTGTAAATCGAAGACACGTTTTAATAGATCCGGTCGGATCGGGCCGGTTCTCCTTCGTAGGCAAGGACACGCTTAGAAATCCGTTTTTAACCAGCCACGTTAACAACAGATCCTACGTTAAATACTCATCGATGATGATCATATGATTGTCTGTCACAAAATCCGATAACAGGCTTCTTTAACAGGCGGCGATCAGACGTCTCCGCGATCGGCGTCTCCAGACTGAATTGATCTCGACGCTCCGGCGCACGTGTCGTCGTCGCTGTCGCATTTGTATCGGCGCGAGCTCGCATGCGCTGCGAAATCAGGTTCAACCAAGGCACCGCGACCGGGTCGTTGCATTCGATAACAAAACGTAACCGCTAAAGCAAATTGCCAGTTCTCGTCGTCGTGATTCTCCCCACTCGCGCGTCGAGACGCCGATCGCACGTCAGTAGCTGCCATATACATTGTCCATTGTTTTACTCCTCGAATTGATCCACGTACCACAATAGGTGTTTTGAGAGCACAACAATTGCCTGGATCGTCCGAAGAAGTCGTCGACCATCGGCTTTAGGGGATGAAATCCCAACGCGACCACCGGATCGATATTAATCGCGCGGCAGCGCGTCGGGAGCATTCGTTTTGCCTCGTTATGCCGGTCGAACGGCGCTCATTGTTCTTCCCTTCGTTCGAGGCGCGCGATCGGCACGTTCGCTGGGGCGGAAGGGCGGGAGGGAGGGAGAGAGCCAAGGAGGGAAGAACAAAAGAACGCGATCTTGGAATCGATCGCCGGTGCCGAGCGGTCGTCGACCTCCCGACGATTCGGCCACCAGGGCACCCCCATTAAACGGGACGTTAATTAATCCCAATCCCCCGCCCCCCCCCCCTACCCCCCCCCCCCCTACATCAAGCTAATCAAGCAGCAGAGCCAGTTCTGTCGCGTGAAACACCGCGCGGGCGCTGTCAACAAGCGCGCGCGCGCGCGCGCCTTTCAGGCGCCGTCGTTTTTTTATCATTGTATCCAGCACGGCGGAAGTTGTTTCTTGAGCGAAGCAGCCGCCCCTTCCCCTGCCCCAGCCCCCCTATTCTCCCAAGCCCCATCCAACCCTTCAGCCTCCGCTCCTCCCCTCCCCCTCCCCCTCCCCCCACGCTGTGGGAGGGAACCCGGGTTCTCTGCAACGGTGACGGTAGCGAGCGGGTCAGTTACAGCCCGCCGACGTAACGTTTAACGACGCGTCTCTTTTTGTACCTTACTTCTTTGTTCTCGTGTCCCTTCGTCGATCGTTCGTCAAGCATATAGCAGCAGCAACAGCAACAGGAAATAACACACGCGCTTGCGGGACACAAAGAATAGCCCGCGGCGCTCAATCGCGTATCTTCGTACCTTCTCGATCGAGCGTCCGATGCTTGATTGACCTTTTACGCTCTACCCTCGATTTCTTCCCCCTTTGCCTTTACCTCCGACTTCCCTTGTCCCGGACTTTCTCCTGGACTTGTTCTGATTTGAACGATGTATCTTGTAGTTGTTAAGCTACCCGAGCTAAGCTCCGGGGCGTATCGAGGATCCGACATTTCTCTCGAATCGCGAAATTGTAACGATACCAGTGCGCTTGGAGGGTGAGGGGAGGGACGTCGATCGAGCGCGGAAATGGGAAGGGTGGGTTCGGTTTGGTGGCGTGAAAGTATGACGATGGTTGATTTATCGCCGGCACTCGATCGTCATCAAATTATCGCGCGTGCGAGCTGGTTATTTACGGGCGCTTCGCTTTGGAAGTGAAGCGCCCGTTAATTGTCTTGCTGATACAATTGGCGCCGCCTGTGATAATCGTCTTGACTGTGAATTAGTAATAACACGCGATATCGGTGCACCGATAATGCGACACGTTGATTGCCAAATGATCGTTAGCGAAGTCGCTCCGTGTCGACGAGGACGCGATCGCGACGAGGACTCGATAGTCGCGAGCGAGTCGCGACAATTCAGACAATACGGTCGCGCGACGGGGACTTAAACCGCATCGTTGAATCAAAATTAGAAATCTCTCGTGCTTAAAGTAAAACAAGTACACTATGTAAGCTGTGCGCGCGACGCAGGACTGACACATCTAGCGAGAGATGGGAATTGAGATCTCCATCCACGATACGCCTCGATCCAACCCACCACCCTTGTCTAGACGTAGCACTTTCCCGTAAGCTTGAGAAAAAAGATCGTACGTAATGCCGACAGTAGCGACATGACTATATATATATATATATATATATATATATATGATTGTATTATATATATATATATACACACACACATACACATATACACACTTCTTTTACACGGACACACGGACACATGTATGTACGCGGTCCCACAAGCGCGAACACGCGGGTATACACATGCATATACGTTCGTAACGAAGTATACAGTCTTAGTGCAGTGTTTCATATAGTTAGATAGAGGCGGCGAGAGAATATTTTTTATATTCTACATGGATTTTACAGTTATATATTATCGTTTCGTATCGGGAGGGAGAAATTTAAGGCGCGTCTAACGCGGCATATAGATATGCATATATATACGATGACATACGTACCGAGCACACACACGCACGCACGCAAGGGTACACGGACAGACGCGACTTCTGAGACACACACACACACACACACACACACACACACACACCATACACACGTCGCCATTTATCGTTTTGGATACGCGATTGTATTACCGATTATTTGCGATCGTCCTTATTGCGATACGCGCTATCGTTTGTCGTATGCATATACATATATATATACGTGTATACATATACGTACACACACACACACACACACACACACACACACACACACACACACACACACACACACACGCACACACACGCACACACACATATGGACAGGAAAACATGGCACACGTACGCAGCACGTGTCATTCGTGATCTCGTCGACGTTTATACATATTATCTCATCGCTCAACGACAGCGCGACAGGTTTATCTAAGGGCTCCTCTCGAGGGTCGGTCGATCAAGTACGGTATCGGCAGCGAGTGCAAGCGCGTCTCACCCGCGCATCCCTTGCACTTTCTCCCGCCGACCGGCAGAAAGCTTCTCCTTATTCCCGTTCCGTGAAAGAGACAGTGCACGCCGGAGGGAATACGTCAGCATCGATCACGAGATATCGCAGGGCATTTTTCTGGATACCTACGTACACAGTATAGCCACACACGTTACACGCGCGCGCACACACACATACGTGACGAGTATACCGAGACAGCGTACTTGCGAATTAATGTACTGATCGTTTTTCGACGGAATGTAGCTGGGCACGCTAGCAGAGATCGAAATCGGCATTAGCGCGGTTACAAACGCTGAGAAATGTATTTTAACGTGCTTAACCGTGAACGAGCAGCGAGCAAGCGTTAATCCGGCGATCTAGTTTTAAGGAATTAAGCTGGTTTCGATCGCTGGTCACGTGTAACAGAGGAAGGAGGTAAAACACGCGTACATGCGCCGGGCGAGAGCAATTTCGGAACCGAGTAATGATGTAATTAGCGTACACGTATCGTTTAAAGCGTATGATTGGTGGCGTTACTTTCATTGCGGCTTTGTTTGAACGTTCGACGCAAGGTGCAGGATTCGTCTCGTCGAGCGCATCGTCGACAATCGGATCTCATTCGCCGGAAACAATGGCCCCAGGCGTTTCGATAGTTTTTCGCGAACTAACCGAAAAACCGAGCTCCTTTCGTTTTTCTACATTAATAACGAATGCAATCTGCATACATATGTCTGGCGATCAAAATTTCCCGATATCTTTCGCGGCTATTGAACGATCGTTCTGTCGGCGAGCGCGGAGCGCGATCGGTTCTTGGAGAATGCAACTCGCACGAATCGACGATACAGATTCGACGGAGAATCAGCACCGAGCGAGGATGCGCATTTCGTGCGACAAGATGCGAATCGAGAAGAGGGTAGAATTAAGCGAGTATAATAATCGACGAGGCGTGGCGGAATGGAAATTCATCGGCGGTCGTCTAATGCTGCTAATTGGATCGCGATCAATTTTCGAGAAGCGAGTCAATCTCGCGCCGACCGATAAACCAATCGCGAGAATTGTTGACAATCATTGAACGTTGAACCGATCGGAACTGTTGGCATTTATCGAAAAGAACATTTCTTTGATTAATTAAGGGATTTGCCTCCCCTTGGGAAGCTCGATCGTCTGCAATCCGCGAGGTACGGTGTTAGCCGTTATCGCGGCCGTCGCGGACGATGTTATTAATTCGACTCGATCGTCGAGCATGAAAATCGAACGTCGCGTTTTCTGTTAAGCGGGTTAAACCCCCTCCTCTCTAAAAAAGAAAAAAAAAAGAAAAAGGAAGAAGAAACCTCCAGGTTTCAGTTATCGGAGTCCGCGCGCTGCCTATCTCCGCGTTATTATCGGGGAATATTAAAATGCTATCGAAGATACGACCGATCGATTATCAACTGAGAGAGCGAGTATGGGGCTAAGGACTTTAATTAAATTCTTTTTCGATAATTGGATTCGCGGCGTAAAAGTAATGTAAAATCGCGAATTATGCGGGCGTTACGTATTTAATGGCCCTTAAAGCGCACCCACCGATGATTCTCCATTGCGTCGCGGATTCGTCGTGTCGGATTGTCGCGAGGCTCTTGCCGCCGGAGCTTTCTTCGGCTAAACGAAAAATTTCACGGCAAGGGCGGAGTGTCGTCTGCGAACGGCGTGCGTGATTACGACGACGGAGCTTTCGCGTCGCCTTTGGAAGTCGCGATGGATGCGCGATCGGAAGGCGTTTCGGACGGCGAACGGTGAACGGCGAACAGCGAGACGCGAAGGGCGAAAGAAAGGAGGAAGGGTGTGTGAGAGGGAGCACGCGGATAGAGGCGCGAGCGAGATCGAGAGAGAATCAAAGGGCATTTTGTTGTGCGATCTGCGAGCGAGAGCGAATCGGGAGCGATCGCGATGCGTGCGTGGTTCGTAAGTTTCTGAAACATGTGATACGTCAGCCGGCAAGCTCGACTTCCGGGCATCCATTGACAGGAAGAGAAGGGCAGAGTCGGGGTGAGAGAAGGGTGGAGAAGGAAGGAGTCGGTCGTCTTCCGGTAGAGCCGGCCGGCAAATCAAAAGGGGAAGCTTCCGTATTCGGAAGTGCCGGCGGAGGTCGACGCTGGCTGGGTGGCGCACCTTTTGAAGGTTCTTTGAGGTAGGATGCTCTTTTGTTGACGGTTGATTGTTGTCAAAATGGTTGTGAGGTATATACTATTTAAAGTATATGTTAACGATACGAGGAAGGGGCGGTACGGCAGCCGAACGAGAGACGCGGCGTGACTTTGATGATTTTATTTCGATTCGTTCCGCAGTTCGAGAGCGATCTTTCGGGAAGGATTCCCTTCTTTTTCTCTCTTAAACATGGGACCGCAACGGGGGACACGCAACGGAAGTTCTCCCTGTTCAAAGTTGCGCCGCCTCGCTCGTGAGAGCTCGGCTCTCGTGAGGAGAAAACGAGAGGGAAAACGTGCGCTCTCCCGATCTCGGGATCTCGCCGAGGGGCGAAATTAGCGGTAAACGTGTGTCCCCGCGATGCAAATTTGCTTTGATATTGTTGATCGTTGCACGCGAGTTCGTTACTAGTCGGTCGACGGTGCGTTTGCTTTATATAATCCCGTAACTGTAATCGATACGACTGCGATGAAAATCGATTCTATTATGACGAAACGTTGGGTTCTCTTGAATTTCATTTGGAGAAGGCGCAGTCTGCGTAAACGACAGCGGTTTCCGCTTGGAAATTTGATGATCGCAATTCGTTTCTCGACTCGGTTTCTCGACTTGATTGCATTCCAAGATCGAAAGGATTTCTATTAATCAATAGCGCAAATAATGAACGTTGTCTCTCTCATTTCTAAGCGTCTACGGTGTTTATACTTTTCTTTAACGGTAACGGTATCCGCGAGTCGAATTCAACTATTGTTTAAATGCGTTTACCGTATTGTAATATTTACATTAACAATAGTTTAGATTTATTGACATATGCCTCATGTATAAAAGTTCTGTTAACATTTTGTGTGTGTGTGTGTGTGTGTGTGTGTGTGTGTACACACACATATTTATATATATATATACATATATATATATATATATATATATTTATATGTATATATACAGATACGAGGAAACGCGAGCGGAAACAACGGCATTGAATCGCATCGCGCAAGATTTGCGGCTGCAAAAATATTCGGGAGAGAAATTAGAATCGGACGGCGACGACGATGCTTTTGCGCGGCGCGCGATCTATTGTAAACTGTTATTGTTAATTATTGTCGTGCTCGTCGTGCGTATGTGTGTGTGTGTGTGTGCGCGCGCGCGTGCGGACGGATGTTGAACCAGGAGATCGATGAGGACGGCCGAGGGGGGGGGGGGGCCTTGGCGAAGCCCTGACATCGCGAGCAGCGTGTGCCGCGAGCGTACGTTTTCCCTTCGCAAAGACGAAACGCGCTCGTCTCCGAAGAAAAGTAGCGTACAACTGGCATTACATTACACGCGGAGTCCGGTCGGAGTGATGAATCGATCGATCGTCGTCGGCGACAGCTCTCCCGCGTTTCGAGAGAGAACGAGAACGCTCCGACGACGAGAACGCGATCGGCTCGACCGGGCTCGGCGGAGGAAACATGAGACTGATACAAACCAGTATTCGTGTGAGAAATTGTAAATTGCGAGAGATATAAATCGCGCGTAATGTAGCCTTAATAAGAAAGAACAATTAGGTTTATTCGGCGACCGGTGGCGCTCTGGTCCCGCGAAAAATCGTCTCAATTGGCTGTAAGCGAGAGAAAAGGGGATGAGTAAGGAAAGAGGGAAAGATAAAGAAAATACCTGTCGTCGGGGGTCGGGGCGATGTGGGGCGGAATCGGGGGTGCGCGTTGTCGACATTCCCTTCTCTTCCGCACGTCAAGATGTCCGCCCTCGTACGGCGTATCTAGTGAGAGTAATGTTATTAGAGATAAACTTAAGCGTGTACTCCCTTTAAAAGCGAAGCGCGAATGGTGAACGCAAAATGCCAGTTGTAAAAAGGGGAGGTATGAGCGAAGAGCATGTGTTCCGAAAAGCTGTAACTCGTTCCCGGACGAAGGGAAGTGTGTTTGAAGGGGAGATCGAAGCGAAAGAAAGTAAGAAAACGGGGAAGAACGGCATCGTAGGGAGAAAGGTAGGGGATCAAAGGCAAAACGCAATGTAAACAATGGGCACGGGGCACGAGAAAAGCGATATGTATACATATAATCGCGATATATATATATATATATGTGTGTGTGTATGTATATTTTATTGAGCGACGAAAATGCGCGTATTTAACTTTCGGCCGCCGAAGGTACGAGATCGAATTTTCCTGTTTTTTTTTTCTCCCCTCCTTTTTTTCCCTTATCCTTTGTTCGTCATCATTTTTTACGGTACCGTTTTTCGGGGACGTCCCGTCACGCGTTCCATGAGATACGATTCGAGTGTACACACTCGCATACATACATACGCGACGCAATGCTGTTCATGCTGTATACGTGATAGATTATTTCGGAATACAGATGTGGGGGACAAAGGGAAATAGAGAAACGACAGCTTTACCGATAGCAGGACAGTAGTTATTTGCAACACGTGCACACACACACACACACACACACACACACACACACACACACACACACACACACACACACACACACACACGTGTGTGTACACAAACATACATAAACACACAAAAATTGTATGAATATAATGTTTGCAGTTAGGTGGGACCAAAAACGACTTTATATCTCTATGTGCATATCCAAGCAACGTGTAATTTAATTAATGAATGAATTAATTATCCATTATTAATGACTAGGTAAAAGTAAAAGATCCATTGATAGCGATCAAGAACGATGACGAATGATTAACGAGTAATTAGCCTATTAAGTTTGTTTATTGATACATTATTCTATGATATAATAATAATTATTATTATTATTAACTTTATTGCCTCTATTATTATTATTATTATTATTTTATTATTATTATTATTATTACATTGATTAAAATGACGATGATAATATTATTATTTAAACAATGTTTTAAGGCGATTATCTATAGATAATAGAGAACAGTACGTATCTATTAATTATTTTTAATTATTATTATTATATTCTTATTATTATATTATTATTATTATGAGACATTTTGTTGTATTATTTTCAATAAAATTGATTGAAAAATATTCAGTTGCTTACAAATGTATCGGTTGATTTTCGCTTCTCCGGATGTATCGTGCAATCGCACATGTGCGATTTTCAATTTCTTTCACATTTTACATTTTAATATATATTTTCGCGATCTAACGATAATGTGATTATATTTTCAATGCATTTTTATTCGTATATACACGAACGCGTAACGTGCATATGCGAATTGTCATATAGGATAATTCTACAATGAAGGAAATTGAAGCATCTCATTGCTCGTACATACGGAGAGGCACTTTTTATCCTGAAACGTTGGTATTGCGATCTCGAAGAAACGTTGTTCGTGCAGTCGCAAACAGGTTTCCCAAAATCGATAAAGATTTCTATAGGCACTTAAACGAAATCTGTGTAGATAGTTGGATTCTTGTTTGCATATTGTATATTTTCTTAAAAAAGAAAAAAATAATAATAAAAAAAAGGAACTTCTTTTCTCTCTTAAGATATCAGTAAAAAATAGATAGATGATGAATGAAAAATAATTATGAATCGTTGGTGAAATCATACGAGATGTGTTACATATAAAAGGACGCTGAAGTAAATCGTGTCGTAATCGATAACTTAACGGTAATTTCGTATTGTATAATACGACTATAACTTAGTCTGATGATTAAGAATTCGATAAATTGCACGATCATGACATCAAGAATGCCATTTGATTAAAGATTTTTCAGATGCTCGTTAGATCTGTACTTTTGTTAAAATTACTTCGAGAATCGGATCTTTTCGTGAGATTCTGTTTTTCAACAGAAATCTCAAAGTTTGATGCGTAACGGACAACGTTGCGATTTGCGATCGCAACCGCCATTATCCCTGTACATATATTTTCTTTCCCTTATTTTTTATTTTGACTCAGAGCGTTATTTGATTCCATTAGCCGCGTCTGTATACGATTATCTCTCCGCTACCCCTTCGACCATCTTACTCCTTCAAATTCCTCCTCTTCGTACCTCTCTATCCCTCTTACTTTCCGGAGCGTGTCTCCGGATAATTTTCGTGACTCGGAAGAACGGGGGGAGAACGGTTTATAAAAGTCAGAGAGCGTGTTATTGTGGAACAAAAAAAGCGATAGGAGAACCAAAAAGACGAAAGAAGAAGAAGAAGAAGTAGAAAAAAAAGAAGAAGAAGAAGAAGGCACGGAACAATAGAATGTGGAAAATAGTCGTAAAAAGCCACACACATACAAAAATGCGTACAGACACACGAAACACAAACGTACTAAAGTAAGTTCATACTGCGTATTGCCTTTCTGACTTCGGTGTGAAAATATATAAATAAAAAAAAAGTCAGTCGCGCTGGGGCACGCGCATGTTTGCGCGTATACATATATATTATATATTATAGTTATATTAGCATTCAATGAGAGCGAGAGCGAGAACGAAAGAAAGAGAGCGAGAGAGAAAGAGAGAATGTGAGAGAGAGAGAGAGAGAGAGAGAGAGAGAGAGAGAGAGAGAGAGAGAGAGAGAGAGATATGAGGATCAACTGCCTCCGCTTCTTCCTATCCGGCCTTTTCTGTACCATTTCTTCGTGCTGTGACCTTCCTACGTATCGTTTCGTCAAATTTATTCCTGAAATTCGGTGAATTCCGCTTGAAGAATTCCGACATGTACAAACATCTCGCAAAGGGAAATCCTATGATTTCACGCGTCGGAGACGCGATCTACTTCTTTCGCGTGTACGAAATTTCTACTGGACATGGGATTGTTCTTGTTACTCGTTATGTCGTCGCGATTTATCAGGCACAGAGCGGAAGTAGCGGACGGCAGCGTCCATCGCGTAAACTTTTTTCACGGTTCCGTAAGAAAAAGTCCTACGCCGGGGCTGTGCGCGTTCCAGCCGACTGTATCTGTTTCATGTTTTTCAATATTTGTAATTTATCGATAAAATTATAAAAGGTATCGATACATAACAGTCTAAAGTGTGCGCTACTCTACATAATATTATTATATATAAAGTATAAAAAAGTATACATTATATATATATTATATATATATACATATATATTATATATGAGAAGTATAATATATATATATTATACATACATTGGGATTGGTGAGAATATACGGTTTTTTCGCTTTGGAGTGTTATTTTCTGAAAATATTGAACAAAATATGGAAAAAAAAATTAATAAAATCAATGAGTAAAAAAAAACAAAAAAAAACACAAGAAAACAAATCGAGTGTGGTATCCGTGTGGTCCTTTTTTTTCTCTCTTTTTTTTCACCTTTCTTTTTTCTTTTTCCCTGCTCTCACCTAATGCGCGCGATGCGTGCCGTTGGGCACGACGAGGGGGCGATTCTGCCCTTTCTGTCAGATTTTGCGATTACATTCACGCGGCCGCGTGAATGCGCAGGTGCGAGAAAATCCGAAACGCGAATAAGTTTAACGCGCGTACGTCGCGTAACCTAGTTTTCCATACGCGATAAATAAATAAAGCTACACTCCGACATGTCGGTCTCGGAAAAGGATTCGGTATTCGAGGAAGAACACGACGAGGCTGCGGAGGAGAATAGAGATGAGGTTGTTTAATTTATTAATTTGTTATTTATTCCCGGGACGTTTCATTCATTTTTTTTAAGGCATGCGATTCCTTGGGCATACTTAAACGACTTCGTTAGTCTCTTGAGTCAATGTGCGAACAAATCCGATCCGGTAATTTCGGACGCTAACGACGCGCGAGCATGTAAACGGAGTAACTGTGCAATTACGGCAGAGTTTCGATGAGAGACGGTTTCCGTTAAATCGTTATCGGTATAATTTTTATTTGGAAGAGGGAATGTTCGCTTGCGTCATAGATTCCCGAGAAGATCGTGCATCTGCCGACTCTTCCAAGCGCTTTCAAGAGTCTGGTTGACAAGACGGTTGAGATTGAAACGGAGGAGCCGCGATGTGTCATCGAGTTGGTAAAACTTCGTACACGGCATGTTTTCCTTGCTAATTTTTCGATATTGAAATTATATACGAGCAAATATTTTCCATTGCCGCGCAGACTGCTAGGTGACCTCCTGGGGATTAAAGACTACGAGATTAACAAAGCTGCCTTCTGGTTCCTGGACGCTCTGGCGCTTCAGGTTTTACGTTACAACAATCATCTGGACGATCATGGCAGAAGTGCCTTGATTAGCTGGTTGGCTGGCGAAATGATGTTAATTCGAGGTGCCAAGTAATTGAATAATTATATAAATGTGGTATAAATAATATATTGAATAGTGTTAGCGTATTAGTCAAACTATGTGCGGCATCTTTCATAGATATTTCATTTTCCTGTGTAAATTTGTAAACGATATTTTCGCATGTTAAATAGAGTACTAAAGACATACAGAGTATTAAAGGCATTTAAAAATTCTTAGAAAGAGAATACTTTTGTAGACAGGAGATTTCTTCGCGAAGATTTTTTCAAGGAAATGAGAATGTTGTTTCTCTACGTCGCTAAGAAGATATCAAACGGCTATCAGTTGCCGCATTGGGAACTGCTCATGGACGAATACCCGAAGATTATGATGGAAAATGCTGCAGTCGATGAGTTCATCGAGAAAACAGTGAACAGTTTGATCAGTATGAAATTATCTGAAAATGAATTGATAGCGGAGGAAAAGGCGCCTCCTGTCATCGGGAAAGCGGCGAAAATTTGTAAATTCAGGAATAAGCAGGGGTACGATTATTTTAACAGCATTGGCAACCGATTCCGAGGATACTCGGTAAGTTTTCGAACGTGAAATTCGAAGCGATCGTTTTTCCGTTTCAGCGTAACGAATTCGCAAGAGGAGCCGTCAAACAGCTTTACAAATTCACTGATCAAGAAAAAATCGCAGATGAGTACGGATACAGATGTGATCATCGAATCTTTTGATGTAATGGATTCAGAGGCGATAGACGTATTAAACGTGATTATTGAGGCGACATATGGCATGTGAGTCCAAGACAATGTGATAGATTAATTCCAAAACTTTTTATCCTTCGATGGCGCGTGATTAAAATTTCTATGTTTCTTTCTCTTATCATAAATCCCATAAAAAAGGTATGCCAATGAATTCCGGTATGCTCTGATATATGCAGTTTTCGTAACACCGATACCGATAGAGATCTATCATATACGGCACACCCTACGAATACCACGCCGAATTAAACCGCTATATGGAAATGGATTGTTTGATACAAAGTTGTACAAACGATTGAAAAAATTTATCGATGAGGAAAAACTCAACAAGAAACATAAAGGTAAATATATGGTATTACGGAATAATAAATTAGATAGTAATTAAGTTCAACGAATCATTGTAACTCTGTCGTTATCTGAAATCAAGATATTTTCTATCAAAAATGTTCATTCCTTTATTGAGAATGTTCATCATCGTAAAATGATTGGTTCGATGTTAAGTGTAATAACGATAAACTTGGCCGAAATTTCCATTTCCAGGAAAAAAAGGACGATTTGACATGAATATAGAAGCTTTCTTGGAGCCAATGTCTTTCATGAACGAGGAAGAGTTGCTCGACTATAATCGTCAGTTTATTCTGCCATTGATAGAATCAAAGGAAGCGACACGAATGTTTGATACGTACACGGACACGCAACGAAGATAAAGGCAAATAATCAACATGAGGGAATAATCGAGGAAATAATATGTATTTTATTTCTTAATAACTTAACGGATACAAAATGCATGTTAGTCTGTGATTATCGCCGTGCCCCATTCGTGACATTTAAATTTTTTCACTGTTTTAGAATCCAACAATTGCGTGTCTAATTTAATAAAACTACATGGGTTGCTTGAACTCTGCTGAAGTTCTCCTAATTGCCCATACTTGCTACTGCCACAACCCCAAAAGGAGCCGTCACCTACGAGAAGACACAAAGATGTTGCTTCTTTGCGGAGCACAGTTTCCCTAGAAATCATGTATCGCGATAAATGTGCATTGCACAAATGTGTTACCTGCTAAGCAAACCGTGAACGAATTTCCACATTCCACTCTTTTGACGTTAATCTCTGCGTTCTCTCCTCTGTGGTCCTTAAAATTCGCTAAAGTCGGAAGGGCGCAGACTCTCTTCTCTTCGGTTCCGATTCCTAACTCGCCATTTGAGTTCCATCCCCAAGTATATAAATCACCCTGTCGTATTAAATCAATTTATCAGATCCATTTTGCGAATTACGGCACACAAATCTTGTAAACTGACCTGATTAGTGACTACTGCACTGTGCCATCCGCCCGCTGATATATGTACGACTTTCAAACCCGCCAAGGCCTCAATCAGTTCTGGATCATCGTAATTTTCTAAATCATTGTGTCCCAACTGACCACGTCTATATGTAACCGTTTATTTATCAAAAATTATTTCATAGGTTGTCCGTAATACGTAACGCAGCAATCGTTAACGTTAACTTAATATAATATCATAACTAGTATATCATTGTTATAGTACTAGAAAAAAATTCAGTGAGGATTGATAAGAGATCTTAATCTTGAGAGATCAAAGGCGATCCGTGATATGCGTTAACGTTAATCATCACTTGTAATCATCAGTATACGTACGCTCCTCTGCCCATTGAATAAATATCCCCATTTTCTGCCAATAGAACGGCATGCTCAAAACCAGAGGCGATGTCGATAAACTTGACTCTTTCGGGGGTGTTTATCAATTTCAAGCTACGAAATACACGTCCTTTCAAGAAATAAAAAATTTTTGTACAAATATAATGATGATCTTATAATGATAGTGTTTGATTTAAGCATACCAATTTCCGTATTGCATACCTAGATTGCTTAGGATTACTAGGCATTCCGCTTTTGACAATTTAATACCGTATTCACTCTCCACGAAATTAATTTCAAGTGCCAATCTCTCCCAAGAATCGTCATATATTTTGTACGTCCAGATTTCGTTGCTTGTTGAGAAAATAAAAATTCTATCCTGACAAGGAATAGCCATCTTACAACTGCATCAAAATGGAACGCGTGATAATACATACAGATAAATGGGAAGGCACAAAGAAGATAAAGAAAACGGTACCCTGCTGATGATTCTGTTGGAATTTGTATTAAATGAGGTTCACTTTTATCATTGTCTTCACTGATCTTGCCAGTGATGTATAATTCCGCGCCTCGCCATAGAAGGAAATAATTCCAGCCAATTTCGATGTCGGTGACTGCCGGAAATGCAATTTCAGTCAAACGCGGTACCGATGTAAGAATTCCATCCTGATTTGAGAAAACCGGACTGGCATTCAAGCCAGTATAATAAACTGGCATAATTCTCTATAAAGCGATATGTCTTTTAGTAGCATATTGCTATTTTATTTCGTTGCGCTTATAATTATAAATGATTAAATAATACTAGATACATATAAATCGTATAATTTCATATTTTATACGTATTATCATTTTAAATTTATATGCTTTATCAGATAGGAAGCGTTCGATAGAAAAAACTATAGTACAGTTGTTAAATGACGATACTTGAAGAAATTGCGATAGTAATGCCTATGAAATAATTTTCTCTCAAAATTTTACCTAAATATATACTTTTAGACTTCAATAAACGCTTCAATCAATGACCTCATGTGATTTGCCGGGAACACGACACGGATTTTTAGTTTTCAAAAAAGAAAGCCGCATAACGCCAAACAGAGAAATGTACCGAAAAGAGAATAGATTTGTTTTCAAACTAGAGATTTCTACACTAGCGGCTATGCAAATCAGTTTTGCACTGTCGACTTCGGCAACAACTTTGGAAGCATTCAGGTTGGAATGAATTATGATAGCTATTGCTATGTGCATTCCGACAAGATTTCAACAACTTTTGTATTCAATTTTGTATTTTGTAAACTGAAGCTTCGAAATAATGACATTTATCGGTGGATAGCGTTGATAAGTGATCGTTTTGTAAGATCAATTTAGTATAGCAGACTAATTGCTTTACCTACTGCCGTTTGCGTTACAGAGATCAATATCGTTTTTTGTGATACAATTTTTCTGATCATGTTGTTTCATGCTTGCGCATATTACACAATTGAAGTGGAGTAGACGTGTAATTGTCGAGGGATAGAAAAGAAAGATGAAAACTCGAGAGGAAGGAACTCGAAAGGAAGTTAAAGAGCACGTAGCTCGTATCATCGCACCGATGATTATTATGATATCAGCCAAAGTATGCAGATGTCGCCGTTTACCCTGGATACCAGAGAAACAACACAACATAGCTTCAACGCGACAGAATTATCGGCGCATTGTCACGGGAATTCATTAAAGTGTCTCCATCCCAGCACTCGAAATAGCAATAATACAATGGTAAACATATCATGCGAATTAAACGCAAATGCACAGTACTATGCACTCTTTTCTTTTCCCTGTTACACCCGCCTTTTACACCCGTGGAACGCACGCAGCGATTAGAACATAACCTGTCAAGGCGACAGCGATCGCGCATACCTTCGCCTACGTGGAGCAACGTATGAGCACAGATCGCAAAATACTTAAATTAAAAACATCCTATTCTTACGATATATCGTGGGGGATTTGATTTATTTCTTTTTCTTTTGTACACCGCACTCGTACTTCCCCGTGCTTCCAAGTGATGTCACATACATCCTCGTTGTCATAACTATTTGGTATATGCCAATCTGGAGGCGGACGGAATTGTATGCACTGATTGCGCGCGAGATTTGAAACGAGGGAAATGTCTTCTTTACCGAACGACAGATATCGTGTAGCAAATTAGTAGAAATAAATTCATTAAGTATCTTACAAAGAGATACAGAATACATTTGTTATAAAAGATGACATAGAGATAAAAAGTAAATGTTTAACAAATTTATTGTGTAAAATGGAATATCAGCATGAAGCAGTTTAAAGGCGTTTGTTAGTAATATCGTATTAAAAAGATATTGACGCTTAGAAGATATGACATTGAAAGTAATTTACGCAGTGTTACAACATAAATTCAAACATGTACAAATAATTGGTACTCCATAATAGGGTCTCCTTGCCATTTTACGAAAATTACGATCAAATCCTGACAAAGAACTGCGTTTATTGTTATTGGGTCTGGACAATGCTGGAAAAACGACTATTTTAAAATCTTTAGCAAGTGAAGATATCACACAAGTAAGCTCTTTTTTAAAACTTTATAATAATAATGGAATTTAGAATTATAAAAACTTGTTAGAAAGTGTACGCTCTGGATCTACATAAAATATAACAATGTTCGTCGTTGAATGAACAAATTTTCTTAAGGTCACTCCGACACAAGGTTTCAATATCAAAAGTGTTCAAAGCGAGGGTTTTAAATTAAACGTCTGGGATATTGGCGGAGCCCGAAAGATTCGGCCTTATTGGAGAAATTATTTCGAGAACACGGACGTACTCGTAAGTATTTTGATAATACCTGATAGAGAAATCGATCTAACTTTGTAAATCAATCTTGGTCACGTGCGTATTTTACGTGCACTTTTTACAGAATTTATTCTGTTTTCCTTAAAAAATCGCGTGAGTTTAAAGATAATAATCAATTAATCAAATTGTTGGCAATAGATTTACGTGGTTGATAGCGCGGACATCAAAAGGCTGGAGGAAACGGGACAGGAATTATCGGAACTTCTGTTGGAAGAGAAATTACGCGGAGTGCCGTTATTGGTATACGCTAATAAACAGGATCTAGGACTCGCTGTAACGGCGGCCGAAATAGCGGAAGGACTTGGTTTACATAATATCAAAGATCGTGATTGGCAGATACAATCGTGTATTGCCATAGAAGGCAAAGGCGTCAAAGTATGTTGAGGACATCCATATTCTGTCGCATAAATCGCATAAAGTGCGATACATATCTGTGTTATTACGTCATTATCGTTTGGTATTCGTGAGCACACGAGGCACTTCCTCGTAATTTACTGCAGAAATAAATTTTTTAAATTTCTTTTTGTCTACTCATGAAGAAGAATATCGTGCAATCGTTTTGCACGCTGATGCAATTTCACGGAGTGCCTCCTTTTACGTACATTGCGTACGTCACAATATACACGTGTAGGAACGAATTTCTTTTTTTTTTTTCAGGAAGGTTTAGAATGGGCGTGCAAAAACATCAGGAGGAAGTAATCAACGACGTGGAGATTGTGAAGCATAATCGATGTCTATTCCACATTAGGGCGCACGAAACAGGGACAGATTTACACCGACCATTGTACATTTTACACATGAACTTTATTTATCTTTTATCTACTATTTACAAAGGATTCTTACATATATAAATACACTGCTGTTTGTGGACCCGGTACGAGCGCCCGAATGTTCACTGTAGATCCCTGCGAACACGCGTCCTCATACCGAACGTATCCAGTCGTCGGACTTCCGTCCATTTTGGAACGAGCGGCTCAACAACACCAGTCGGATTCGAGAAGTTCTATTTTTATCCGTAACGGCGAGTGTTGATAAAGAAACGTGCCTTCTTGCTGTTTCCATTATAGATTAAAATTTTCATAAATTTTTCTAGCGATGGATAATAAAGATACGAGGCAACAGAAACAACACGATATGTATTCGTAGATGTAGACTATCGATATAATGTTCATACGTATAAGCAGGAAATAAAAACTTGAGCACCAATATGCGTCGTCGCACATTGCGAAGTAAAGTCGCGGAGATGCGCTTGTGTGACGCGCAGCGTCATGTACATGTTCATGATTGCGCATCATAACGGCTAAATGCTACATAAGCACTTGAGAAAAAATTGCATGTTCCAAATAATGCCACAGATTCAATGACTTTTAATTGGCGATCATTGGTCTATGCCGTTTCAATGTGCTTGTAGCCGCGATTTTTGCATGATATGTGTATAACGATATTAATTATCCGTTATATGCCTATTTATAACGCGCCAAAACATATATCTCGCTAATAGGCAATTTTAGATGTCTGTTATATGAAAACTGTAAAACTGTTAAAGTGAGCGTTTCCCATCCTCGATTTCCTATTTAGCGCGATTCAATAAGTACGAGTCTTAATATTTATGTAGTATTAATCTTCAAAATAGTCAATTAATTGGAAGCTTGCGCATGTTAAAAATTTTCGAAAGTCTTAATTGTAACCTGTCAATCTATCCAAACGATACGGAAGTACCGAGAACGTCTAAAACCCGTTTTACCCGCACTTAGGCATTCAATACACGAGATAAGCATGTCTTCTGGACACATTTTCACGTCTTCTATGCGTATGCGTCGCTCGACTATATAATATTTCTTAAAAATTAAAAAATTTCAAGTTTCAATGTTTCATAATGTCTTCGTTCGTATGTACATGTGGAAAAAGTAAAAGGGACACTTTTTAATGTTCATTCGCTTCTACGGGATCAACGGTCGCAACCGTTCGGCGTGACCTCGTCCGAACCTCGCGCATTCCATTTTGTGCATTAAATACGAACTGGACAGAGAACACCACTTTGCGACACATCTATCTAGAGGCGGCATAACAATGTCCTTCACAGTTCGTTAACAATGTAGAAAACTCAAAGTTCGTTATGAATATTTTCTGTAGTCACTCTAATTTCCTCTTCGTGGAAAGCCGTGCAATCCGCTGGATACTTGCTCTGCAAGAGAGAAAAAGAACAAAAAAATGCGAGAAAATTTCCTGTTAAACCTGTTCTGCAACTTTTGTAACCGAAATGAACGACGCGACAGACTATACATTATATAAGACCATAGAACAAATACAGATATTTTCATTAGCAAAGATCCTCGTTGATTTTCTTTCTGGAATTCACCTTTTTACTCTTTTTATTCCAATTTTTAATTTAATAATGTCACAGGTTTTAGATCGCTCATGCTTTTTATGTGAATTTTCTGTATTTATTCCATTAAAGTCTTCCATTAAAGATGGAAAGGATCTTCTTCTTGAATAATCGTAATTCACTCACGATGCATCCACTGTGTTCCATGATGGCTCCGTAAAGGGACCAGAACTTGATTCCTAAGTTATTGCTGACGCCCCAGGCCGCAGGGAAACTTGCTATTCTCAGCAATCCGTTGCGTATATGCGACTCGTTGCTGTCATCTGCCTGTTTCCTTTCGTTTATGGTGCATAAAATTTGACTAGCGCACGACGGCATTTTTGTTGCCCACTTGTACGCGCGATACGCCTGAAAGCGAATCGGTTTATATACACAAAACGATCGAGATTCAGCTTCAAATTGCACGCGGTGAGAGGAAATCAATTTCGAAGCTTAAGATGTACTTAGGACATTACGAAATCGATTATGTTTCGGTAAATACATCAGCGTTTTCAATAAACAAAGAGAAAAGACTTTTAGAAACGTACCTTGAGAATAGGACCGATGATGTCGTTGTCAATGACATTATTCAATCTGCTGCTCAGTTCTCGTGCATTTATTCGAGACATGATAAATCCTTTCTCAGAAGCCAAACTTACTAATTCCTGGAAGTAGGCTATCGCTGGCTTCACGTACTGTGAACTGTCTATCTTCATGTTTAAGTATTTCTTCGCTATCGCGTTCGCCAATCTGGACACGAGACAATAAATTGACTCTTTTATGTGTATATTCGCAAGAAGAATGAATTTTATAGCATAAACATCGTCATCGTGCTAACTTGATGAGGCTTTCCGTCGGTCTTGTTGCATCGAACATCATCGTCTTCGGGAATCCCTGGGACTTCAGGAAACTATTGCCGACGAACTGCGCAGTGGTAAGATAACGTTGCTGATTCACCGGGTCGGAAATGTGAGCGATCCATTCGGCCACGAAATTTGTCAGGGACTTGATCCACCTTCGACGTAAAGTAGGATTCTCGAAACTGTTCAATATGTTCTCCCATAGGATGTGACCCTGCTTGTCTGACATCTGAGCGATTATTTGCGACAAACCGCTGTTCTTCCATAATGTTTGGCCGAGCTCGGAATTGCTAAGACGGAACTCTTTATTAGTAACTTGTATCCATAGGAGAAATCTATGAATGTCGATAAAGTAAATACAAATACCTTGTGCTTTTTTTCCCGATTACATTTATGTTAATTATTTATGTGTGTATTATTCATGCATGAAGTAGCTCATTTATTCACAAGAGGAAATCCAAATCCATTTGTAATGTCCATTGCATACCGCTCTCGCTACATACGATAGATGACGTAATACCTGAAGTGTTCCCACATGACGTGAATGTTCTCGAGTATGGGTGGCAGGAACCATGAGTGTCCCGAATGATCCATATCGCGGGTATCATCGTCGTTGGTGCCATGGCCCAAAGCTTCCAGAACCATGGGTACAAGGCCCATCACCATGTCATTGTTCGCGTTTTGCTGGAAGAACATACTGCCCATGCTGATTACGCTGGCCCAATCTATGCCATGATCTTCCTTCTGCTCTTCATCCCTTATCGACCTCTTGGCGACATTGTTGCTCGTACCTAGAGCATTAAGTATCGAGCCTACCATCGACAGATCGAAGCCCTGATTATTTTGGTCGCCTGATATCAAATCGCTGATTCCGGAAAGGATCTGGCTGACGCCGCTCATCGTGGATCGCTTCTCGAACATTGCATCGCCGACCTGTCGATTTTCCGCATACATTTTACAAAATCGAATTAGTTTTTACGTCTTCGCTAATTATTGGCCTCAAGTAAGGCCGATAAGAGATAAACCGGGTAAATCTAGTCGACGCGATTGAATAAACGGTGAACGGGCTATCAGATTCAGCTCTGGGGATGCATGAATTCTTGTCTCGTACCTGTTTGCTGCTGTCTGAATGCGCGAAAGCATGGGCCATCCTTTCGATCGACTTTTGAGAGAAGAGGTTTTTGGCCTCCTCGATGAACACGCTGGACGCATCGTCCTCGTTACTTCTTTCGGAGCTTGCTAGCCCGACTATCAGTAGCAGCAGAAGCGACGTCTTTGGCAACCACATCCTCTCTCTTCTGTAACATAACATTCGGTTAGCGTGATGATTTTCTCGTCACGTAACCATTGGATGCTCTCGCGCTGATCGTGGAACACGAGTATCCCGCTGCAATTCAATGAGAAAAGTTCACTTGCTTTCCGGTTAAAGGCAAAGGTTCTCAAGGCAAGTCGTTGGCCTCAAAAGTGGATCCTGATTCTGGTCAAGTTATTTTTAGAAGGAGGAGCCTTCCATAAGGAAAAGAGAGAAAGGGAGGAAAAGAGAGAGAGAGAAAGAGAGAGAGAGAGAGAGAGAGAGAGAGAGAG